>JAQBSW010006105.1:0-51443 GCA_029291075.1 Eudiplozoon nipponicum
TGAAAAAATTTTACTTTGGTCAGAGTTTAATGATAATTATTTGAAGTGCCGATGTCACGTGGTATGAACGAGGCGGCTAAAGACTGGTGGAAGACGATGCGTTGGTTCAGCAAGCGTTGAATACTACATTTGTAACCATGTCAGGAAAGTTCTGGGTGAAAATGTTCCGACTGTGTGTAGCAGTGTAATTAGAGTACAGCAGAATAATGCTATCGAGACGACAGCGATTAATGTTCCGTTCAGGCGAAAGAATGAAATTCTATTACGCACTAAAGGTAACCAGGAATTTGCTCGATATTTGCGGATCTCTGACACGAACTTGGTGTACACCAATCATAGAGACGTGACATGAAAAGATGGACTGCAGAGGTATGTAGGGCCTAAGCACGTCACTACCAAATTGAAGTCGATGTTAATTAACCAGTGTTCTTTGCCACCTTTATTCTATACAAGAACGTTAACACTTTTTTAAGCTTTGCATTGGTCAACGCAAACTTTGCTTAAGCCAATTAAACAACACAACCCTGGCGGTTTATAACCTATGTGTTCGACTAGAAGCTAATAATCCACCCACCAAGAATGTATTAGTTGAGTCCGAAAGACAAACTTAAAGTGTCTTATGAAACGAATCAGTCAGTGATGCTACAGACTAGGCTACGTGTAAACTACGACCTACGCAAAAATTGGTAAATCGGATGGCTATTTTGCAATTTCAAGTGGCGGTGTACGCCATAGACCTGGCTAGCTGCACTCTTTGCCAGATTATAAAAATCTGTTGAAGAAGGAGAATGTGTGGGTGTGCATCTAGACAGCGCTTTCTGTCGTATTTAAGCAGTATTCGAAGAGGCTCTTAATTTATTTATTAATAAATTTACGGAAAGTTGGCGTAATTACACGACCCATGCTGTGACAAGTACAAGATTAATTCCACTCACTTCGTTTGATGGAAAAATTTGGAAAACTTTGTTGGTATAATTCATCGCACCACAATTCATCACAAGTCTCAGGAGCAAATTAATAAAGCAAGTATGATATTTCCCCTAATAGATTCATTCGTACTTCTGACTTGTTAGTCTAATAAAAATCAGCTTACGTTTCAGTGTGTGTATTTGTTTATATATATAAATACTGTGTACAACAAACTAAGTGAAATTACAGTGACTGAATTTTAATTTACAATTTACATTCGTTCGACTGCGTGCAATTTACTTATGTGAAATGACGTA
Source organism: Eudiplozoon nipponicum (assembly GCA_029291075.1). NCBI lineage: Eukaryota > Metazoa > Platyhelminthes > Monogenea > Mazocraeidea > Diplozoidae > Eudiplozoon > Eudiplozoon nipponicum. The sequence goes on from JAQBSW010006105.1 coordinate 1,227, forward strand.
ATTCAGGCTGCTATCACATTTTAGTGTGGGGAGCGAAACAAATCTAACACAAACTCAATAACATTATGCCAAGAAAAGTGTTCAAACCTAAATAAAGACAGGCAACCACTCGATTTTTACTTATGATGAGCTAATTTCGTAACAGCTATTGTCATTTTATTAAATAGGCGTAGGTCATTAATGTGCAAGTCTTGAGTTAAATATATTTAATCCACATGTACATTCATCATTTTGGAACTACAATCATTGGCTGTAAATTTACCCGAAGCACACATCAGTCTAATTTTTTTTATTCATACCACTTGAAGTTATGCAATGCAAGGGTGATCTTAATTAACAGAAAGTGTAAAAGAATAATAAATCCTGTCTGGGAAAAATGATTGAAAATTTAGTAAAATGAGGAGTTTAAACAATATGTGAAATAAAACAAATAATTTTTAGATAAGACAATTAATAAAATTACTCTTTTGAAATGCGAGCTTTAATAAAATTCATTGTGTTCGTTTAATTCATTGAGAGCCAAAAATTAATAGATAAAATATGTTCTTTGTTCTCCGCTTCTCACCCTTGTCTAAGCGCACAAGGCTAGTCTTTGAATGAAATTTCATACACTCATGGTGTCCCTAAGTGTAAACATTCTTCATTTTGCTTATAAAGTCTAATTCACAGAGGAAGATACGGTATTATAACGGTTAATATATTGTATTACAAATCCATCGATGCTGATTACTAGATTATTTTAAAGTGCGATAAAACCATGACGCCACGATCCTCATTCACTGAGTCAGATTTAGGAATAAATGTCCTTGCGACATCTATCATCTTTGCTTCGTTAACTTAAAGGAGCATCCATCAGCCTTGAATATTTCACGAAGTTTGCCTATAATTATATTTCTCTATGTTTTGTATCTTTTATTCTAAGGCTTCTTTTCGTTAATGATTTTAAGTTACTGATTTTCACTGGAGAACGATAATTTTATTCTAATTAAGGATGATTCTCGAGTAATAATCTTTCCAATAAATATCTCTACCAAATCTCTTAACGTTTCTAATTAAATTGAAATTCAAAATCAGTACTAAAATTGATGACTCCCTTTTAGTCGTAAATTTATGTTTTTTATTCGATAAATTAATTTTTTTTAAATTTAGCATCTAATTATTACCATGATTCCAGATCACTAATATATCATACAAGAACCGTTAATGCAATTTGGGCATTATTGGTAGCTTTTTCTAAATAATTATCTTTCAGATAATGCATAAATGTCTACTATTTCGACCGATAAAAGGATTGCCTATTGGAACACCTCTAATTGTTTTAGAAAACCATTTCCTAAATTTAAAATAGTGCACGGACACATATATAATCATTATCTCCATAATGTTACCAATCATTAATTTATTTCCTTCTAATATTAACAGGTGATTAAAAAACGAACACTTCAAAAAAATCCAGGCCTTCAGGTACCAGTATATTTGTGTACGTATACACTATATCTAAGCTCACTAGATAATCACCTTCATATAGCACATATTTATCGATAATTTAACCCACTGATAAAAATTAATCAATGCACGATTAAATAAATAGGAATATTATTTTATTCTTTGACATAAAAACTTCGAAATTTTATTGATTGGGGAGTGTTGAACATTGGTAATAGCCCTTAATGGGTTACCAGGTTGATGCACTTTCATCAAATTTCACATCCTTAATGTGAATGTATCTGTTTCTATCATCGCGTTACCATATGCGGAATCTAATTTCGCACTAGCAATCACATTATTAATCAGTAATTTTGTTTTAATGTATGCATAATCAATATTATTTAACTCTTCAACAATTTTACAATTATAATCGGATTGATTTATCAGGACCGTATCTCCTCCCTTATCCGCCTTAACATAACATTGCATGAGATTAACTAATTTATGAGACTGAATTTCATTAGTTTGTTTAAATTTCTCTTCTAGTTGTGTTAAAATTATTGAAGTGAATTAATGTCGTACTTGTCTGAGAGCAGTTGTGCTGCTTTAGCAAGATATGTAGTTACTTAATTTGTAATTGTCATGTTCAAACCACAGTTTATTTATTTTTATTTATTTATTTATTTTGAATTGTGGTCATTTTAAACTTTTTAGCTTTCAAATCATAAAAAAATCAATATACTTGCATTTCATTTATTTTATACACTCATTATGGTTGATAGCTCATTTTTTCCTAATAAACTTGTAATTGGTATCTTACGGTCAACATCTGATAGTTTTAAATTCCTTCAAAATGTAAAAGTAAAATCATATCCCTGTATATTTCCTTACCTTTATATTTGCACTTCAGTAAAAATACTTATACTTGAAGAAAAACTTAACGCACTAAAGGTTCATCTTAATAAGATTTCATTGCACCATGCGATAAAAACCTACAGAGACGTAATGTCCTCTCTTCAGAAAAATATTTCAGACAATCATAAACGAAAGAAAAATCTTCTTTTTTAAATACCCAAGACAACATCACTCATGTCAAATTACACCTTTTGGTTCACACGCTCAAACTAAATTATCAAATCAAACTTATGTTCAGACTACAGACAAATTCTGTAAATAACAGCCCCTTAATAATAAGTTTCAAGAAGAAATCTTAGCAGATCTCCATTGATGGACTTGAATCCATTCTTAATAAGCTGCAATTAGAAGTTATTATACAACGGGACAAAACCACTTTAAAAGAGTCAAGCCTACATCCAGTATTCTGAGTGGCCATCGCGAAAAATTGCACAACTTCCCACTCCAAAAACACAATTCCTATCTCATATGGAAAAAAACATAGAGCTCTCCTACCAACCCCAAACTTTTGTAACATATTTAGTAATTCCCGAATAAATACTAACAAAAAGCACACTATCCCCAGCCAATCTGTCTCAACAAATTCAAAACCCAACTATGCACAAGCTGCGCGTACATCAATTTCAGAACCAACCCTCCATCAAAACCAAAATCTGAGTCACCTCCATCCATAAAGCCCTAATTTGCAACAAAAATACACCAGACTAATGAAGCCAATAAAGTAACCTTATCAGTTAGTCTCACATCCAAATCAATTTAAGCATCAAAATCACCCAGTCAGAGTACTTTAATGCAACATGCAATACAAAGGAAAGAAGTAGAAAATATTTGTTACAATCTCTTGATTAAAACGCAGCAAAGATTATTAAGCCAATCTGATATACCAACTAACTAACGTAGAGAAAGCGAAAATGCTTAGGGAGAGCACTAATATCTCAACATCCGCCACAGAAACTCAACTTGTGGGCAACCAAAACAAGCAACTAATTCAACAGGAGCTTATTCCATTCACTTTAACTCCAATCCTAAATTGATTAAAATTATTTATTTTTTATCTAATCTCTATGACCATAATTAAGATCCGTCGTGTAAATACCTACAAAGTATGACCGCATATATTTGACATCTCTGTAACGTAGTTCAAACAAATAGACTACAAAATAAAAGAAAAAGAGAGATAGCAATTTTCAAGAAATTGAACACTTGACCAGCATTCTATCTAGTCAAGACGAAAATCTATAATAACAGGAAAGATATATATGTCAATAAAAAGTTTATGCAGATCTCTAACTAAAACTTTGTCAATTTGGCAAACTCCTATCTAGCAGTCTAATGGCCGAATAATTCACCCCATTCACCACTGTTACCACAGTGCGATCACCTCAAATTTCTGAGGCTCTAAAATATCTCAGAAGATCTATTATTGAAACCTTGCAGTCTATTAAATTTAAGCACAAAATTGATCCATCAAGCGTAACTGTGAACATACTTATTTAATCAGTAAACTTACAGAAATTATTTGCTTGCAGTTGCAACAACATGCTAATGTCCCAAGTAATATCTGTTGAAATGCAGCAGATTCATTTCAAAATCTTACCGAACATCAAAACCACATGTGGGTTTAAATATTTAAGACCAATATCTAACCTACCTACACTAACTAAATTCATGGAAAATATCATTCATGAATTGTTATAACCAATATTTCATTTAAAAAATCGGCATCAGCGTGGTTTCACTCGAAATCGATCATGTACGATAAATATGATCACTCTATAAGATGAAATGCACTACACCCTATGCTAAAACAACGACGCTTTTGATACAATATTCATACACGCGATCGTTAAAGAACTTACGAAACTAAAATTATGAACAAATACACTAGAATTCAAATTTAAATACTTGTCACAAAGGCTATCCGTTGTCGCACTAAACGAATGTCCTCTCTTCCACTACCCATCAATGCTGGAGTTCCCCAAGATTCAAAATTAGGACTATTTTTTAATAATGTATTCAGTTTAATAAATAATGCAAATAAACATGATAAAAACTATCAAATATGCGGATGACAGCACATCAGTTTATCCAGTCAACAAAAGAAACATAGCTCAAATGGTGATGAATTTTCAAGAAGCCATTGTATACCTAAAAGCTTGTCACTGCAAATCAAAAAATATAAATCAATCTTCTTAAAGTTCAGCAAGAAAATATAACCCACTGATGACATTCTGTACCTTTGGGAAATTATTCCTCAAAGAGACACAGTAAAACATCTAGTAGTATGTCTTACAAATTACTGCCCCTGCACTCAAAGCCAAGTGCCTAATAAATTTGATACTACGACAAATAAAGACGACAGAGGTTATGTTTGTTTCTCTAATATATAAGACATATTCTTGAATACACAACCATTATTTGGAACCTTACAAGCAATGCATTATCTGACAAAATGGAAGTTCTCCAAGCATACGTCCTAAGGCGTACATTTTTAAATTCCTCCTACTCATAAAATCTTGCTATGGCGAACCTTCAGCCACTAAGGCTTCGAAGAACAGCAATATGTTTAAATGAAGTGCACCAATATATTAAACAACTAGACCTCCATAAATTTAAGAATAATTCAAGATGCATCTTCAGAGAAACTAGAATTGGTGATGAATGAATTTACCCCTGTCGATTTCAGAATATGTTTCTATTCTCAAAACTAAGCGCAGTATACATAGTTGCACCAATAAATTTCATTAAATTATTACAATCACACGTAAAATGCAGTCTTTTTCTTTGTGATCACAGGTGTCTATAGGAAAAATCTTTAAACTCATTCTTAATAAGGTCACGATTCATAGTCGTTTTTTCTAGAGGAATGTTCGAAAATAAGTATGAGACGTTAAGCGAAACCAATTTGTTTTGTAGGATGATTTTTGCACTTCAGTTAATCTGCAAGCTCGAAAGAGTCTTTGGTCGTGTTCGTGTTTATGGCATTTCGTAATAGTTAAAGTAGTTGTCAGTAAAGCTTAGCTGGTTTATTTTGTGGTGCATTGATGATTCAAACAACGGGCCACATCGGAGGAGATCCTGAGGCCTTCAATGTTTTATGAGTTTTTGGTTTGCTGTACAGTTTTGTGGGGTTTTTGCCCACAGGTTTCGTTTTTGAATTTCTTTTATGAGTCCTGATCTGCTTTCGGCATCATTCGTTGAAGGTAAAACATGTTTTTCCATTTTGCCAGAATGGCAATTAATTTTGAATTATTATTTTTTCAATTATTTTTCTGGTTGTTGTCTGTTTTGATTTTCGATTGGTCATTTATGACCTCAGTCATGAACGCTCTATAGGCATCGGCTTCAAGTATAGCAACTTCTAATACTTTGCCGGGTGAAGCTTGTCGTTTAATTTTTTTATTGTAGTTTCTCTAGTTCGCCTATATTTTTCTTTTTGATAATTTGGCTGACCATAAAACTCTTTCTGTATTTAAACGAACTTTATATGTTTCTAGTGCGCCAACTATCCCAGTTTTCAGTCCTTGATCATGGAATGCTTGTGGGGCGATACTTTTATTAGGAGATTGTACTGTCAAACTGCACAACAATTCTTCATTTATTATAAATTGGATATAATGCGTAGTACCGGCTCTTACTGATGAGTCGCCAGTAAGCATGAAACGCATGCGTAAATGAGATTATACCGTATTTTCATGCTGACTTTGGCAAAACTAGTTTGTAACCAGGTGCGCAAGACCTAATACATAATTGCGCATATATCAGTGTAATGATGAAAAATTTGTCAATTTGACTGGGCACCCTGTTTCAAATATATGCTCGGTTCCAGACACATTGTAACCAATTTATGCGGCCAATGTTGCCGGATTATGATGATAAATTGCTTTTTCGTACGTTCAATATATGTACTAACGCAGATACATGAGCATCTATAGACTGAATGATTCGGAGAGAACTGGCAATTGACCGTTGGCATCCAACCTTACGATTCTCTGTAGGCTAAATTTCATGTTACATTTTGCGCCGGGAAAATTCTCCTCTAGGATTTGTTATACCTGAAGCCTAATTTTATAGAGTACCATAAACGAGATCATAAATAATCAATCAAAATTAAAACCAGAAGACAAAAATAAAAATTATTCAACAGATACTGAATAAAGTACAAATACTATTCTGAAAAAATATATAAAAGCACGTTTATCTACGGTGATTGATTTCGAGATCAGATCAGGACTCAGAAGAAATCCCAAGGGCAAAACCAGTCGAAACAAATCTCGCAAGACTGTAAGGAAAACCAAAACCTCTTAAAACTTTGCCAATCACAGGAGCTCTTGCGCTGCTGCCTATTATTTAAATGATCAACGCACCGAAGCATAAACCAGCCAAGTTACTCTGTAAAATGCTTCAGCCGTTACGATAAATCATAAGCAAGAATACCTTCAAGGACTCTTTCGATCTAGCAAATGAACTGAAAGGAAAAACATACTATAAAAGCAAACTGGTCTCGCTTGACGACTCATCCTTTTTACGAACATTCCAGCGGAAAAAACGACGACCATGTGTGACATGATTCAGAATGAGTTTCAAGATTTTTTCTGTAGAAACCAATGGCCTCAAAGACATCATGTAAAAAACCAGTATTTTACGTGTATTGGTAATTATTACATGCAGTTCAATGGTGTAGATATGGAAGCTGCATTGTATCTCACGTGACAGATGAATACATGGGGCATCTTTAAAAAGCAAGCCTTAAAAAACAATTCACAAGTGTGAACTTTAAAAATTTTACGTAGATAATCTCTCACTGTTAATCCCAAATGCAGCAGACCAAACCAAAATCTTGAAACAAGCCAATGACGCAGATTAAGGTATAAATATCACTCTCGAAATAGACGAGGAAAACACTTTCTTTTCTTAAACATCCAACTCACTCGAGTAAATGATGGTAACTTGACACTGGCAATACATAGACAAGATAATTTTATTGGGCAATACATTCATTATAACAGCAGTGTGTTAAAAGCTCACAAAAGAATCCTAGTTAACAACCTAACAAACAAAATCAAGAAGATCTGCTCTGAAGTATAGATCGAGGATGAGTTATACCACTTGAAGAAACTTTTGATTATGAACCGGAGCGATTCATAGATGTCGACTTCAGGCCACGCACTACAGAGGATAACTTCAGAATATTTTCCTCGACTTACCCATTAGAGGCGACCTGCTGGTGTCAGTAATTGCACTGCAGTTAAATCGAGTCACTAAGGATAATTTCTATAATTCAAAAGTTAACATCACATTCAGCACACAAAGATTCATGAGGTGGGATGCCAAACATCAGATGTCAATTCTCTCCAAATCATTCACAGTCAACAAATTCTCATGTATGCGCGGTAGCACGTATATATTGGACGTACGAAAAAGTAACTAATCAACAGAATCTAGCAACATTTACCGCAGAAATTGATTAACAAAGGCTTGGCGCCGTCTGTAAGAGCAGACATCTCTGAGCACATATTTGAAATAGGGCTCCCAGCCAATTTGACGAATTTCTCAGTTCTCAACAAAGAAAAGTTAAAAATTCTTTTCCACATATGCGAATCTCTTTTGATGAAACAACAAGCACCCAACTTAAACAATCACAAGTTACATAAATACGATATATTAATCTACTGGCCACAATTCACACAACCCAATAACAATTTACTAGAATTTAGGCAAGCCCAATTCTCAACAAAAAAGGGGAAACAGCTGCGCATGCGGAATGACTAACATGGTTAACAGTGACAGAAATTTCCCAAAAAATGAGCGATCAACACTGAAGTCTGCACAACCTGCGCAGTTACCAAGGTAGCAAAATTAAACTGAACAAGGTGAAACAGAAAACAACAAGCTGAGTAAAAACATGCCTCACACGTAACAGCCAACAAAGCGAAAACTTGGTCAAAACTCAATCCATCAATACAAGAATAACCAGATCTCAAACATCACAATGTAATAAAATGAGAATGGCTCTTCCATGCATACATAAACACGCATAGAATTAAAACTGAAAATCAGACTAGTTGCCACCCAGTTAATCAAATAAATACTCAAAATTTATATGAATGAAAAATTACAGTGTCGTTGAGTATTGTCGAAATAAACCGGCAAATATCCACTTTATTATTAAGATTTTCCTTCCAAACAATAACAACAACAACAATACTAATAACAATAATAATAATAATAATAATAATAATAATAATAATAATAATAATAATAATAATATTTGGGTGTAATTATACATTTTGTCGAAATTAGAAACTAGACGGTCATTATAAATTAAATTTTCGGAACGAAATTGCTTCCAGAAAAATTATTTTGGCCTTTTCTATGCTACAATATTGACCAATAAATGTACAAACGAGTTCTAGAAATATAATGCTGCTAATTCATTATCTATAACATCATGTATTAGGTGTTGCACTGTCACAAATTAGTTCAAATTAGACCAGTAGGATATGCTAAAGTCTGCATGAACGAATGGTATAACCTCACGTGCGCTTGCCTTTCGTGCTTGCTGGAGACTCGTAATTAGAAGCTCATACTACGACTTATACCCACCACACATTTGGTCAAGAAATGCAGAAAGCCTCCAGCTATGCTAATTAAAAACCAACTCGTTATATACAATATATAGCCAACCCGTAAAGGATACCCCTAAAATGGTTTTTTAGATACCGAGCCTGTAAAAGTTATCAAAAAATGGGCAATGTTCTCCAAAATTGATAATTGCAAGCAATTCTGAACACTTGTTTTACCAGAAAATCAATACAATGTAGCCTCGAAAAGCATGTGTACATGAGGTTATACCGTTTGCCCATACTGACTGTCCTATTGAACTAACTTAGTACTAGGTACGCAATACCTATTTCACAATTGCGTATATATTAGGTCACTACAACAATGAACGTATCAATGCCATTAAGAACATTTGGCATGAACCTCACAATCAGTGGTTAAATCCAATTTAATTATTTTCATCATATTTAACAAAATAATAGACGTCCATTACCTCGTTTACAGCTATTCCTTGAACAGAGTTTGTTCTTCTGACGATCTTCGCTCTACTCTCAGAATAGCACAATGAACACCATAAACTGACACGGTTTCTATATGGAGATTCGTTTATCGGTGTATCTATTAATTTTTTTTTTAATTTCAGATTTATTTCTAATAATGCAATCTGTAGTTGCACTCTTATTAACTTGCCTGCGCGTAAGTTTACTAAATAATAGATGCACACAATATTGCCTCTATACAAACATGGTAGTCATAAAATATATGAAAAGAACAAAATTATGATGGCAATCGATTATCGATGGAATAATTTATGTAACTGTGTGGCTTGAATCTGACTGATTCTTTTGTTGAAGCCGCTAGATTTTTTCTTGTAATATATTGTTTTACAGCAGTCTAGTAGCTATCGAAGCCAAGGCTGAAACAGATTATCATTAGAATTGTTTCCCCCATTAGCAAGCAAAGCTGCAATGCTTCACGCTTAATCAATTTAAATAGATAAACCTATTTAAATATATACTTACTACCCCAAACAACTGGTCCTCTCTTAATCCAATAAACAAAACAAATATTCAATGGTAACAATTTGCTTATATTTAGGTCATTCACATTACTTAGCATCTGGTATTCATTGTTGTCATCTCACATCTAGTATATTTATTTCAAAAATGCGAAAATTAGTCTACAGCAGTTACTTTCCATAATTCAATAGTTTATAAATTATTAGAAAGGGACGCGATAAAATTATCTGCTTTTATTCTTGTCTTAATAGTATCTCTAATATTATTTTCTTTATTTAAACTTCGTTATCTAAACAAACAGTTCCGGAAGTAACTATCATACAAACGATTTTAGAAAACAGAAATCTTTAGTAATTAACAAGCATCGCTTTCTTGTACGCCTGTCTACAAGTCGTTCTCTAACAAGGCCATGCCTTAGAGGGGTACTCTGTTTGCACTGATTTCTCCTTGATTTTGAAGTACTTTAAATACTTCCGTAAATAACTCAATTTAACTTTTTAAAAGAGTGGAATTTTACAATAAAATTTAACATCAGCCTTGTTATCAAAAAAATGTCTGATCATATGCGTCAATTTGTAACCCGCGTTATTCACTATTTTGAAGTAAAATCAATTCACGCTCGTCTTTTCTAAACGTTTCTCTTCATAGCTATGCAAAATAATTTTAAATTGCTAACAGCTAAAGGAGTGTTTTTAAAAGTTAATAGATTGTACAAAAACTTAAAAGTAATGCTTATATGAACGAGCAGCAACTTCATAAAATTTGATACCTCATTTTGCTCCTGAAATTCTTCAAGAAGTTAGCATACGTTGTACGTTGATCAAGTGACTGTAATTGAAAATAAAAAATATAACACAAGATTGGTACTCTACAACTACTGCGGTTCCAGCCATCGTCCAGTTTCGTCGGCAGCTTGGCAAGCAGAGTAAGTGGCCTTCTAGTTAACGCAGAAAGTGCCTCTTTAATAGGTTTTACGGTGATGGCAAATCAAAGAGCGGCTATACAGATATGTTCGACTCGAAGCATTGTCTTTAGATAAATGACCTCTGGCGCTTAAATGGCAATGATCTAAACACATCCAAGTGAATACATCGATTTACATAGCTGTTAAACTCTTGCAGCAACAGTCGATTTTCTCCAGTTGCCGCAGAATATAGGACTCACTGTGTACTTGACTTGAAGACATCGGATTTAGTACTAAGTTATATAAACAAAGATAAGTTTTGTTTGCAGAACTTGCAAAAAGCAACTGCAGTTTGGCTAAAATGTCCATAGACATTAAAAGGAGAAGGTACATCCGATGTAAACAGGGAAAGATGTTCGATACGTTTATGCACTGGCAAAAAGAAGCCGTTCAGCAGAACCTATGACTTCGGATCGAAATTTATTATAAAAGTTTTGAAGGTGTATATTTTCACATCATATTGAATGCGTAACTCCAGAGAACTGTTAATAGCTCTGTACTTTTAGATTTTGTTGTCTGACAACATCAAAAGCGTTATCTGTATCACTCCGTCGGTCACACCTACCAATATCTATTCCGGGGATTTTAAGGAGACTGGAAAATTTTATCGACAACATACTCGACCAAAAATCTGAGATTTGTTTATGACACGTTTCTCTCTCAAATGTTTCACTATTTGTGTTTAAATTATATTTTTATGACGAGCGGTCTAGTGAAGAACGCGTTCAAAATGAAATGCTGAATACAGAAAAGAGAAAAATCGGTGCGAATACAATAGCATTTGTCACAAACAAAGCCCAGATAAATGTGAAATATCCTGTCGAAGATAAAATTACATTTAAACAGCATCAGCCGCACAAGCACAGTTTAGGCAATGACACACCCTTGTCGAACGCTTTGACCAATGGCGAAAGATTAAGAAATGCATTTAATAGTACAGATACAGGCTTAAGAATCATTATAACAGGCTTCGAGATACCTAATAATTTAATCTGAAACGACATCATTAAGAATATCTCATAACATTTTACGCGTCATTGCACTAAAAGCGGCTGCGTTGTCTAAATAAACTACGGTGGACGGCTAAAAACGATGTGAGGGGCAGTACTCGTTTAGATATTCATTTAACTCCATTCCTGTCAATTTGAACAATTTTGAAAAGAGACCATTGATGCGAACAGCTTTACGGTCTACCATAGGATGAAGTCTTTACCCCTTTATCAAATTCATGAATTCCATTATCAAACTCATAAGATATATATATATATATATATAATATTCCAACTCGAGGTGGATGCTTCGTTCAACCAAAACTTCACAACTTCTATAAAATATTTGCAAAAACAGAATCATGCATCCTGAAATAGTATCAACGCTGAAAAACACGATTCTCTGCGAGATTAAGAATACCATTTTCTGAATAACCAAAACGACAGAAAATTAAAATATCGCACACAGATTATATTATTCAGAGGTTGACGTTGAGACAACAGAATAAATATTTTATTTTAAAAGAATAACCATATCTAACAAATAAAGTTCTTCATCGCATACTACAGAAAACTAAAATTGCGTCAATTAATCAGCATCACAGAAAACGAAGGCTAATGGCAAGAGAATGCAGTTAGATTTAAAAAATCGAAAGAGCACTAGTTTATAAACAGACTATTCCATTACAGAAGCGTTGTCTGTCACACACTCAAATACGAATACTGCATCGCCACCTTCAGGAATGGCAGACAAACTGATTTTAGTTGAATCGATCACCTTCCCCTCAGCAAGATACGGGTTAGGCGGAAACACCAACTGTTAAAAAAGAGGAAAATTACTAATATATGAACATTTAAAACCACATTAAAGCATCTGTGAAAGGTTTTATCCTCAATAATGAAATGAAAGCTTTCGTGCATATTGCTTCTTATGCAAAAATAGATTTTTAACGATTTACTGAATAAAGATAACATTTGACAGGTGAAAAATGTAATATAATCGTCTTCCTAGACACGAATCTACATTAAAAAGTAGTTCAAATAAAATAATAGAAATTACATTTGATCAAAGAAAAGTATTGCTTTTATAATGCATTCGTCATTTGTACATACTCATTACTAAGATAAGTTGACCTATTTTTTACATTTAAATTAGAACGAGTACTAATTTTCCTCCGTTATAGCCATTTTCAAATAAATTTAATTTCACCCAAGCATATCAGTGTACAAAGCTATGAAAATCTGTCACCAAGAATATGCAAGAAACTAGCGCAATTGGAAAGTGGATCGAGTTTAGCAAAGCTTGATTTACCTGCCCAAACATATCATCGAAAATGATGCCGCTACGTTAAATCATCATTAATATTATAGACAGCAATACATCATAATTTGATTTCTAATTCCTCATTAACACAACCGTGAAAATAAGAAAAGTACTTGTTTCTAATTTTCTTTTCAAGTATCTACAAATGAACATCTCTTTATATATAAATTGAAGGAAAAACGAGATATTATATATATATATATATATATATATATATATATATATATATATTTACTATATATATATATATATATATATGTTTGTTTATATTTTGTTTTGCCTTTCAATTTATATATACAGAAAATTAATTACATTGGTCGATAAGTGCTAGAAGCTGTACAAGTAGTAATAGTTGCCGTCGTAATGCTAGAAGTAGTAGTGGTATTAGTTGTCGTCGTAGTAGAATTATTAGAAGATATCGTCGTCTTAATAATAGTATTAATAGTAATTATTTAAATCAAGTTTGCGAGCTTGTTATGTTGTTCAACGAATGGTTAAATACAATGGGATTAGTGTTTACTTCAAGCTCGCAAACTTGATTTAAATAATTGTTACCACCACCCGCATAACCAATTATTGTTTAGTAGTAGTATCAGAGGTAATAGTAGTAGTATAAGTAGTACGGTTCGTGGTGGTAGTAGTAGTATTAACGATGATAATAAGACAATAAAATACTACTTATTATAATGATAATAATAATATTGTAATACGACAGAATAAGCGGAGACCTCCATTTTTCGCAAGGTAAAATCCAGAGGAGCCTTCAACAACCAGATCTCTCCACTGAATCCCTTTTTCGTTACTCTCCTAGTTTCACGAATCCAACTCTCTCGGCTAGCAAAATCCAGAGGAGCCTATAACAACCAGATCTCTCCACTGAATCCCTTTTGCCATTAGGCTCCCAGAGTTTCACGAATGCAACTGTCTCTCGGCGAATAATAGTACCAGGACAATAAATATATTGCCATGAATTTTGATAGACTGGCGATTACAGTGTGTTGCACGATTTTCTAAAATCTCGGCAGATGCCGATTCGTCTTGTGTCACAAGCGATTCTACGTAAACAAAATGCTGGACGACTGGCAATAAAGCGCCATTTAGTACGATCTTCGTCATCGGATTGCAATTTGTCATAACGACCGTTTTTTAAACGTTTTACATCCTCACCATCATCATCATCATTGTGCACAGTCATGCAAAAAAGAATAGAATCTAATGCTTCACTGCTATATAACCATTAGAAACAAAAACACAAGATTTTTGAATAAACAACGACAAAAATAATTCATGCACACAAATTATTAGTGAGATTTTGAAAGACAGCATCTTTTTACGATGAATATATTTTCTTAGAAAACACACAGAAGTGTGGCAAAATAAACCTCGAATAAACACCGTTATGGTCAAGTTAGCATTAAGGCAAGACAACATCAGAAATACAGCTTCCTTGCAGTATCACGTCATAAACAAAACCAAACCTCGCAACTAACGCTGCTTTGCTAAGAAAAGAAAGTTACGACGACGATTCTACTAGAAATCTGCAACAAGATCGCCACTGAGCCCGTCTCGATGCCATATCGCGCAAGATTTCCAACCAAGAACAACGATGCGCACACGGACCCCATCCTAGCAAACAAGTGGGCCTCATGCTACTCAATTTTGATGTAATTGACTTTAACTGTTTCTTTCGTGTCAAAGTCTGTCTACCCTGTTTCTTACGCCTATTTTGCGCTAGATGAGAGAATAGCGTTCTATTGAGCAAACGAATTTAGGGCATATGGAAAACAATACCAAGCCAACGTAGTTGATGGAGCCATATTCGATTTTCTAACTAGGCGCACGTTGTCTCATCCAAGAATACGTTGATGGACATCAGTGTGAGCTAATCGTTGATGGTAAGCTGCATGGTCGAATGTCTGTAAGCGACTAAAAAAGCGACTAATAAAACTTCGCGTATAGATGCATGTTAAACACGACAGAATGAAATACTTGTGTTTCTCAATATATGGCGAAGATTGGAGAAAGCTACTCTCCCTCGTCAGACATATTTCCTGAATTATAGATAGAGCTGCCAAGATACAAAATTCTAATGAATGCTAAGTGAACCTGCAAAAACATCTTACACCTCGAAATTCGTGCAGAAAGACGGAAAAATCTGCTAATCTATCCTAGATGGCTTCAGTAAATTCTCGATTGTCGAATAATAGTACGATATCGTTGGCAAAGTCATGACTGTTTAATCTACTGCCTATGAGAACTCTAACTCGAGGATCCTTAATGTGTGGAAGTTTTGTTCATAATAGCGTCTATTACAAAATTAAACAAAAAGAGGGAAAGTGGGCAGCCTTGACAAACAGCAAATATTACCTGACGCGAATGCTTCTTCCATTTCCATATCCTTCCTAGTCCAAAAAATATTGAAATCGACTTTTAGACTGCGCCAAAGTTGGCGTCTTATATCGTGACGAGTATTATTATGCGCCGAGCCGTGTAATTTGGCGCTTTGTTTCGAGTGTCTCCAGAGATTCTATAGAGCCAATGATTACTTCTACGGGGGCCTGTGTTACAGTAGTATTTGCATTGTGGAGCTTATATTCGTCCGAAATTCAAATTTTTGCCATAAAGACCGGTTTGCTTTTACTTTAGGATACCTTCATATTTTTTTCGGAAGCACGGTTGTTCGAGTTTGTTTTCATCTATTTGAGGTTTATTCATATTTGTTTTGTTGGAAAGTTTTAGTCAGAACTTACAACGGATAAGAGTGCGTGGTCCGAGTCGACATAAGAATTCCAAAGACAACCAGTTCTGGATGTAACTACACCATTTATAACCAATTGCTACACGATCTATTTGAGTCCACCGTTGTTCCGGTGCTGGAGGACTCCATGTGGCGCAACGACTAACACTAGGTTTGAAGTTTGTACTACTTTAGTATAATCTAAGTTCCGCGCAGATAACCAAAAGCCGTTCTCTATTATCGTTGCACATCGAGTTTAAATTGTATCTACAGCCTAAATGAGATTCTGCGTTACTTGACCATTCATGTCACCCATGACCAAAACTATATCTGAACTTTTTGCTCTATTTAATATAGATCTCATTTCGGAGTAAAAAGCGTCCCTGCTTTCGCCTGTGGTGCAATCGGTAGGGGCATATGCAGAAACAACGAAAGGCAACGTTGATTACATCTCTTGAAATAATTTTATTAGATATATTTAAGCATACCACACAAAGTCGGCTTTTGCATAGATCCATTCAATTAAGCAAGGTTCAGCTTGTGTGCTAAGTAAACCCTGTTGAACAGGAAGTTCAAATCTAATAACGCGTAGATTAGGATTGTGAAACCAGTTCGGTAATTCACGTATGATCTTGTATTATGGTTTCAGATACGCAACAAACATCGATTAATAATTTATCCAACGTACGTGCAAGAGCTTCTTAGTTTCCAAGTTCCTTTAAAACCTAACCCACATTTAAGGTATTGTAGTCCACTTAAACTATTTTCTATATTTGTCAACCTGATATTAGGCTCAGTGGTATGATCAACACTCACCATATTCATAGTATTTAAACAGCGTTATTGTCAGATTGAGAGTAAGAAGAAGGCAGAAGCGGAGATGATGTTTTCAGTAACCTGATTTCCTTTATCCACCCTGCACGATAGAGCAGATAAGGCGATCGTTTTGATACATCGTGACGGCCGATGCAGTGTTAGCATTATAGTTTTTAATTTTCATGGTTATAAGTGGACTGTAAAAGAACACTAGATTGCCTATTCCTAGTAAGGATGGCTTGTATTGGGAGTTTTCCTTCTCATAGATAATCTGCCAACCAAGGTTGGTGAGCACTATCTGCCCAGATACCAATAGCCAGTTTCCTATAGCAGCCGAAACACGCTGACACGCTTGCTTTGTACTCCATCACTACACATTTAACACTAAGTGTTACTGTGAGGTTAGACCAAACTCGTGGCTTCACATGAAACATGACGATGGCTGTGTCCCGTTCAGGCCTCAATTTCTATGACTACGGAAGCGTTTAGATTTAAACCGTAATAGGTAGACACTTTTGTGCACAATTGAAAGTTCAACAAAACCTGTCCTTCTGTTCTGCGATCAGAACAGCAGTGCCGGTGCCTTCGAGATCAAAAAGGCAGCCAGCACAAACGTCAATCCCCAACTCAGTGTGTACTGCGATGACCTCATCAAAGAATGCATTGCAAATATAATTGAACAGAGTGGGCGCAATGATACATCCTAGATGAACGTCGGAGCCAATTTTAAGAGATTTAGAGGCCCTATTGGTTGGAATACATACCAAAGGATCATTAACACATGCTTCGAACAACTGAAAAATTTTGTTTTGAGCGATATCATTTAGCGGAGCTCGCAATAAACTTGAACGTGAGATAGAATCGTAAGCAACTTAGTATTCTAGCAAAGCAAAAAAGTTGACTTTTGATAACAGTGCGCAACTCAATAGTTGCGGCGGAATGATTGAATCTGGTCCATTCCTGGTCTGAACAATGTCTAAGTGAGCCTAGTTCACTTCTCGTTTTATTTTTCGAATCTTTCTGAGGACAATAGCAGCGACTACCTTTGATGTGGTACAGGGCAATGCGATACCACGGTCTTTAATGAAACGTCAGCCAGTGGTATAAATTATAGGGCCAAATGAACTAGCGCAATGGTCCCATTAGCTAGTTTCTAAGATTTTTATGTATAATGAACTGAAGAAAGAAGCCGACATTGGCATCCCAAATATAGCCATCGAAGAAATTGATTGGAAAAATGCATGCTTTAGTCACAACACTGATCAGGAAATTAGTATATAACGCTAGTTGACAGGAGAGTCCGTGTCGTCTTATTTGTGGAATATCCACTTGTTAGTGACAGATTCTTCCGTTCAGATTAATGTATTTACATTGTGCATACCCTTCTAAACATCCATTCCAGCACACTTGAAAAATTAAGAATTGCGTGTTTTTACCACTTGGAAAAATAAGGATTTGAGATATCCACATTTTAACATTTTCATTGGGTCATTCCATATATTTTCATGTTATTTGCACTATATGGCGGATTATATTAGTATTACTAATATTACTGAGGACAAAGTTTACCAATGTATAAGAAAACTACACGTGCAGCCACATTTTACAAATGAAAAATGCACATATACAACTTTTTAAGACAACGACAGCCACCAAATGACAAAAACAGCCGTATTATTAACGGTTACTCATCACGTTTTATAAATTAGCATAATACTAATGATATAATAAAGCGCTTTAATGGTTATACCGTTAATAATAAGCCTGTATATATATCCACTGACAATTCGAGGGTGAAATAGCAATGAAGCGCATAAGAGATAGATTGTATTTCACTTTGGCGTTTACATATTTGTCAACTGACTTATTTGTGATAACACCCACCATCAAGTTTCTACTTAGTATAAGTGACAAAATTCAACCGCAATCTGCATCTAATATTATCCACAATTGTAAAGGTTCTTATGAACATTCATATGTGGGCAGATGCAACAGAAAATTGAATTCACGCTTGTCACAGCACATACCAAACTGGTTGGTGCAAAATAAGATTGGTAATGCACGTACGTTTATAATTAAACGTGTTTGTCCTGTGAATAGTGCGCCATACCAACTAAGTTTTTTTTCAATTCCAATTAAAGCTAAGTGTGTTGGTATGTTTCCCTATTTGGAAGCGATTTCAATAAATCGACGTTGTTTAGAACCGTGCAATAAAAAACAATTTTCCGTGCACTGGCATTACCATGGACCTTCCATGCAAAGCTGCTTAGCTACATCTTTTTTGTTGGGCATTTCAGACTGATGTAAATTTTAAATTTATATGCGCAGTTTCTCTATTTAAACAAAATTTGGAAATAGTTTGAAAAATAGACTAAAACCCTATTGCCGTTTTAAATCCATATCGGATTATGCGTTTTGTGTATCCTATAAGCATTGTCATTATATGCGGTAAAATCCTTTTTGTTTGAATGCACACATGTAAGCGCGAAAATTGCATATATAAATTTAAATTCCGAATAATAACCCACCAAAGTTTTCAACGACTTTTCACAAACAGTTTTCGTTTCAATAATAATTGGTGGCACTTGACGAAGTAGAGCCACAATGATTTTCGAATAGCCTTCAGCCGTTCGTGTGAACACTTCAGCAACATTTTCTGTCTAAAAAATAAAAATTTAAAAACTTCAATTATAATGACGAACATTTTAACTTGGGAGGCACAACCCAGTCACACTGCTACATTAACCTAGCCATTCATATATTTAAGCAAAAGCACAAACCAATGAAATCATAAGACAGCGAATAGTATCCAATAAAACCAATGAAGTGGATGAAGTGCATAGACTACAAAACAAAATCCTCACATATATAAAAATATTGGCAACATAAAAGACACACTGCTAAGAGTGCACCTATTACGCATGGTTTGTTTTTATTGGATCCATATGTTTGCAGAATTAACGCAGCCCGGATTTTAACACGGGCCCATTAGATTCAGCCATGAAAGCCATCACTAGCACAGCTGAGGCTGTGCACTGCATGCAATTTCCATGATTTATTGTAACTGTTTTTCCTAACAGAGGATATTCATATATATATATATATATATATATATATATATATATATATATATATATATATATATATATATATATATATATATATTCAAAACGAAGCACCCAGTCAATTTGACCAATTTCACAATTCTACATAAAGCAAAATCAGAAAAATTATATATTTATGAAGCCCTTTATATAAAACAACAAACACCTGGCCTAAATATTCAAATTTTTTAACATGATATTCTACTCGACTGGCGAGGAATTACAAAACCCAACAACAATCTACTGGCATCAAGACAAGACCAAACGCCCACTCGACCAGACTCACCAAACATTCGATTGGATTGGTAACAAATTAAGGGAAAAAACAGTTGCACATACTGAGAAAGAAATATCGAAACAATATGAGCGTTTAACACTACAATCCGAACCTCCGCTGTCACCAAGTAGAAAAACAAAATTATAGAACAAGGGGAAACGAAAGACAACACTCCTGAAAATAACATTCGTACACGTAACAGCCAACAATGCGAACAGTTGGTTAACTCTCGATCCATCGATACAGTAATGACCAGATCCCAGACATCACTTTAAAATACGAGAAAGACATTTACATGCAAACAGGCACACACACAGACACATACGCATACACACTTACTAATCAGCCAAAACAATAAAAAGAAGTAAAACCAAATCAGATGTTGCCATACACATAATTAAATGAAAACCTAGGATGTGTATAAATAAAGGATTGTAAAGAAAAGTTTAGTAGTCTCGAAATAAATGGCCATTATCCAGTTTGTTATTGATGTTTTTACTGATTGTGTAATATTCGAAGGCAATGGACATAAAGGATATATATATATATATATATATATATATATATATATATATATATATATAGACAATGGAAAGGGAGTTGCTACCCAAATAATCGAATTTATAAAAATGAAAGATTGTAAAGTGAATTTTCAAATTCTCGAAATAAACGGTCATCATTTACTTAATTATTAAATGAAAAATATACTGTGCATTTTGTTGCACATAAATTAATATACCTTTGATTCATTAATGACAAATGTAAAGTAAAATGGACGCTTTAATATTTCAAAATAGATTTGAACGTACTTCATTACTCGGAGGCTTCGAAATCCAGTCTAAATTGCCCCATCGAATAGCTTTCTTCTCACGAAGTTTAACTAATTTCTGGATTAGATCAAAGGCATTCGGCGGTCGGCCTACAGCTAAGGCGGCCTAAAATAAGGAATAAAAGATATACATTGAAAAATAATTATATTGGCGGGATGAATAAAAATGAATGAACTTTCGAACAACAGTCTGCCAACCATGACCAATCTGCTCGGAAAGTATGTATTTTTCATCTTATCTATCAATTTCCACCAGGAACAAGCGATCCTGTGTGATTTAACAGAACAAAAATAACAATGAATGTCATGATAATGCGGTAATAAAGCATCAGTATTAAATTACGGTCTGCAAAATGAATTTCAGTTTTTTTATGCCAACAACAAAATTAAATTTTAATTGCATACATTAATGTAAGTCTATCCAATGTTTAACTAAAATGTAGATCGAATTAAAACTATTACATGATCTGTGTTTTGACTAACACAGGCCGAATTCCAGTTGCTTTGCTTGAAATTTTTGGCGCCAATCAGCGGCCGCTTCAGTTAACCCATCATCAAAAGTTTTAAGACAAATTATATTTTTATTAAACTTGTGATGATGGGTGAACTGAAGGTAATCACAAATTGGCGCCGAAAATTTTCAAGCAAAAAACTGGAATTCAGCCTGTGATCTGATAATTCTGATAAGTCCAGTTTCGCATTTTTTTTACTCGAAGAATTATGACTATGCTGGTATAAAATTTATTCGATAGCACACAACAGATGCAAAAAAGACTAACGCACTAAGGTACACATTTACAAAAGAATAGTCTTATTACACGTAAATACGCATTGCGTTAAATAATCATGCATACGCTAAGCCAAGACAAAAGATAACCTTGATAATTTTACGATCGAACATGAGAATATGAACAAAATCAAAATGATACATGTTTCACGGAATGGTTCAATAAAATGTGGTTGTCAATGAGAGCACGTGTCTTTTGAATTGCAGTAGGTCTATATCAAACAGTTATGCAATAAAATCAATGAAACTTACGTATAATCTAAAAGCATTTACAAATACATAAAGTAGAATTACCCTCATTTCATTGTCATCATCATCATCATCAGCATCATCATCATCATCATCATCATCATCATCATCATCATCATCATCATCATGTCCAGCCATATAAAAATCAAAAGTGACTAATGCTTCATTGCCATATGAATATAAGGAGTAAAAAAACTATATAAGTAGAACAAACAGACAACATAGCCTTAACTAAACGATCAATGACTGCGCGGGTAGTAGTTACAATTATTTAAATCAAGTTTTCCAGCTTGAAGAAAACACCAATCACATTCTATTCAACTAGTCGTTGAACAATATAGCAAAGCAAGAAATCGGAATGTAATAGATGAAATTTGACTACATCAAAGCTATGAATAATGTCTCGATTAACATTGGCTGTAAAAGAATGTTACCTTAAACGAAGATCAGCTTCAACAGGATTAGGTGCAGAAGAGTCTACGCCAATAGGACAGAATTAGGTAGTAAATGTATGGTGCAACGTGATCAAGACACTGCGTTCACGAATAGCATCCACTCACATAAGATGGGATGCTCCTACTGCAGTTCAAGCCATTCACCGGGGTTTGCTCGGCAACGTAGCTATTCAGATATTGCCATTATTTAATAATGCCTCAACAAATCCAATCGGCGTTCGATAACAAAAATTGATAATGATGATGGCACAAAAAAACCGTCAAATATAACTTTTCTGCACATCAGTTTTACTCTCGTGACGCCCAGCTGGCAATTTCCTACACAAAACTGGCCGAATACAACTATTTACAATTATAACAGGTAAATACTGTTTGTTGCGGAGACCTAATATTCAAGCATGTATTAGGTGTTGCGAACCTAGTAACAAAAAAGTTCACTTGTGACCAGAAGGATAAACCAAAGACAGAATGTACAGAAAGTATAATCTCATGCATATTCGTTTCGTGCTTACTGACGACTCATCAGTAGGAGCCGGTATTACGTCCTTTAACCATTATATATTTGAATGAGGAATGAGGAGATTCTACCGTCCTATAATCCCAAATTCTTCACCCAAATATATAGTGGTTAAAGGACGTAATACCGGCTCCTACTGATGAGTCACCAGTAAGCACGAAACGAATGTGCATGGGATTATACTTTCTTTTCATGCTTTTTATCCTTCTGGTCGCAAGTTAACTAATTTGTTACTAGGTTCGCAACACCTAATACATAATTGCATATATACAATCATTTGCAGACACTCAGATATAGTCGGTTATCTCAAGTCCTTGCGTCAGTATACTTGAGCTATAGACCTGTTGTTGCTTAGTTTTTTAGTCTGTCACAGGCAGCTGCATTAAGGTTAACATTTATTTCAATATCCACAGAAGCCGAACTATCTCGTTTTGCCAGATCCTAGTTAGACAAAATTGTTGAAGACTCAGAGTAGGGTTCCGTTCAGCATGAAATCAGTCTACGAATCTAAATTGAACATAAAGACAACTTTAGATATGTTTAGCTTAAGACTATCGAATGGACACTGCTTGAGCGCATAATAGTAATTTACACGTACTGATGAGTTTCAGCCAATTAGATAACATCTGGCTTTGTGTTTATATTAAGCTCGTAAGCTTGACTTAGTAAATTGTTATCGTCACCCACGCAAGCAGTGATCGTTTAATTGTATAACTTTTACAAATGTGGCAAATATTGCTAAAAGACAATGTTCGTGATTCCCCAGAAATTTTGTACTTCAATATGTGACTACTAGACAAGAGAACAGCATACCTAAACTTACTTTCCACATATAAGCACTGTGATTTTATCCTAGCTAGCCTGCCATCATGCTCTGGTCATGCGTGGTCAAAACGTGTCAATACGTGCGACTAACGAAAATTTTCGCCATGTTGTGCGAATGGTTATATAAAACGGGATTGGTATTTATATCAAACTCGTAATATTGATTTGAAGTATGGTCAATCATTATATTTTTTCCAATGTTTTATATTAGAATGAAATTGGAAATTTCGCTAACGGTTTAAATATGTTTGCTTATTTAGCTTTTGACTAGACATATATATTTTCCCGTTATTTTAGATTTGGATAGCCCAGAAACTATAATTTTTATGAAGGGCCATAATGACGTGCGTGGACAGTTGCGCTAGATTGGTTATGTTGTTCAGTTAAACATTTTAACATCATTTAAAATGATAATTTGTGTGTCAATTCATTTACGGAAAATTGTCTACATATATATGTTACATATTGAGGTTACATGCACAAACATTGTTTTTCTATTTTTAGCAGCTAAATCATGTTATTAAATCCGTTTCTTGGTTGTTTAAACTTCTTTGAAACTGAGGCCTTCGTTATAGCCGGATTGGGTAGACTAGAATGGACCTGTAGTGCAGAATTCATACTATAAGGATGTGACGGTTAGAAAATAAGATTAATTTGTGGTAATTCAACAATGGGGATTTAGAGATATCGTGGATAAGGCTGGCGCAATCTTGTATGGGAGTGTAGCTGCAGT
This sequence comes from Eudiplozoon nipponicum, assembly GCA_029291075.1. NCBI lineage: Eukaryota > Metazoa > Platyhelminthes > Monogenea > Mazocraeidea > Diplozoidae > Eudiplozoon > Eudiplozoon nipponicum. The sequence goes on from JAQBSW010006105.1 coordinate 25,759, forward strand.
AACTGTTCAGAAGTCTGAGGCCAAGAAATGCTGTTGCCAAATTGGATTTAAGACAAGAATTATCCGGATTTCTCTGATTTTTGCTTATACGAGCACGCTAATAACGTCATTTGCATTGCGCTTATTCTATGGCACCTTCTAAAAAATCAATTTTGTTTTTTGTTCATTTCCTATTTTTCCTGACTTCTTTATCAGAACTGAAGCAATCGGCCAGGATGGATTTGTTAAATGTACCAACGAGAATGTGCTTAGAGTATAGAAAAGGGTTAGCTACAAGATAACTGAGAAAATCGTAATGGTTCAACAGATGTTCGCATTAACAGAACACTTATAATTTGAGAATGCACAAATCATTTATACAACAGAAATAATAATAATAATGAGCATCAGCGAAAAGTATTACGCGATTCATGAATAAATTTTAATTACATAACTTCATTGCATTTCTTGGAAAATGACGCAAAACAAAAGATATAGAACACAGGAGAGATAATTTTATTCATCAACATACTAACTGAGTAGATAAAATTAAACTTATTAAGAGATTTGTGTATCGTCATTAAAGTTTCGCAGTTTTCGTTACACAAATGCCTTAGCCACAATTTAACTTCACGTATTTTCTAAATCGAAGCGCGATAGTTTGCGCAGGTGTTATCGTACATTAGTTGGTTGTTAAATCTAAATGACTAGTGTTGATATTTGGTGTTGTTGTATTGCTTGAGATGGGATTCTTCTTATATGCAACAACCGCTGAGCTGTAGTCAGTACATTATCTAAACTTGCAATATATGTATATCCCTTCAGTTTGTGTCAATATTTGAGGCGCGCAAATGTGTATTTCGTGAAAGTCTCAATACGCGATAATATACGCCAGTTGTTGTAGAAGTTTTGTTAATACAGATTCTAATGTTATTTGTGCTACAGATTGATATTAACGATGATGTTATGCTTCCATTAGGTAAAATCCGTACAAGTAGAATTCAATACACTGAATTACGTATTTCTGAGCAGAAACTCGTTATTTACTGTATAATACTATCTTACTAATACTTCGCCTATATCTAAAAAAAGTGGTCTGCAAATTATTTTTTAATCGATTTGCAAAATTAAATAAGGCTTTAATCGGAAAACAATTTACCTCAACCGTACGATGTATGCCGAAATCAGTTAAGTACTTTTGATAACCCTCTAGAACACTCGTATTGGCGTTAGGAGAGAACATTTTTCCCGTAGAATCCCACGGCATCGGCAAATGCGAAGTTAGCTCTGTATCGTTGGAGCCAATATTCACCAAAGGCACAGCACCTTTTGGATATACGTTGTCTGGAACAGTGGTCAGGCTTTTCGGATTTATACCCAACTCTGTGCCATAATAGATAATGGGAGAGCCTATAATGTACAAATGCATTATTACTCAATCGGTTTCAAAATAAGTAGATAAACATGTCAATTATAAATTTTAGAGCATGCACTATACGTAAAAATCCAATTCGAAACAGCATGGATATGAACTGTTTCCTTAGCTACATGTGATACCGAGAACGCGCCAACGGCTACCTTAAAAGCTGTTTTTAAAACCAAAAACTTATCAAGTACAAACTAACACCAAATGAGGCTACTATTAAGCACCGTCTTTATTTACTGATTGGCAAGTGCGCTAAATGTTTTGCCTCCACAGTCACGTAAATAACCTTCCATACCGCAAGCCCATTTTTCATGCTCATCTAGGGTAGCCATTTTTTTCTTTATTACACTGTAAGTCACAGAAATTAGAGCAACCATGTTGATACTGCACGGCAGCCTATGTAGTATGAAATTATTTTTTGTTTTATTATTTATATTTGTATTTAAGCCATGAATTACCACACGAACCCTATTTCTGAGATGGCCTACTACACCAGACTGACGAGAACAATCTGCCCGGAGTATCAGATTTTCAGTATCTGCCAGTATCCAGTATTCCTACAGCAGCCAAAACTTGCTCTCAGATACAGAAATGTTTGCTCCATTCTGTCACCACCTATTCAGCACTAAACTTTATCGTGTGGAGACCAAACCAACGGCTTCTCACCAAGCCAAACTACCGCCAATTACCATCACAGCCTAGATTCATTTAGTTATCACCATCGATTGTTATAGCACAAATCTTCCTTGGCTACGTACCTCAATAAACCGAATGGTACGCAAAAAGCATATAGTATGGGCTAACAGAAAAACTCACATTCCATCAGAAAAATCGAAGCTAAAGAGATAACGTCGGCATAGGGCGCATCCGACGGTGTCGCCATTGTCAACCCGATTTGTCTTAATTTTTCTTTGTCGTGAGCTTCAACAAGTGAAGAGACGCGCGCCAGCCTGCTGCCCGAACTTATTTGAGATCCTTTTCTGTACAGCAGTAAAAATACAGTACCAGAAATAACGCTTAAACTTAACAATACATGAGCATAATTGGTTAAATTCAGAAATTCCACTTCAAATGAAAATTCGCATCCTTATTGGCTGTGTATCAATGTTCCGTTTAAAAAATAGTTCTTTTTAAAGTTCTTGAATAACCTTACTTCGCACGTATTTCATTATGTATTATAAATCTTAAATATACTGAAACAATCATCATAAACTTAAATCTATCCTCATAAACTTTCAATTAACACAAGTTGTAGTCATTCTACCTCTTATAGCATTCCCCCTAAAGTGAACTTCGAAATTAGTAAACAAATGGTTTATTCTTAATAACCAAAAATAATTGATCAAATAGCAGAATTAAGCTATTGCTTAGAGGACCGCGGTTTAGGAATTCCAGGTTGGTGCAAATATCAATATTTTCGTCGACGACTCTCGCGAATGCACTCGCACAAACTTATGCTCTATGTGTAACTTAAACACGCGCCTTACTAATCCAAAGAAGCATTTGCCAAGAAATAAACGGCTTAATGAAAATCATTTGCGCTAGGTTGTATTAGTCGGAACACACACGTTAACTTACATTGAAAATGCTAAAATAATAACATCACAATAACCAACAGAAATTTTTGCTGTTATCCCCGTTTATTACGCGTACGACAACGAAAGTTTACAGTTAACAAAATACTGTTCTCGTGTTAAAGTTATTTAATCGATAAGTAGTAGAGACTACAGACGTGATGTATAAATTTAGTGATTCCATTGATAGTTTATGTTAGAATGGGTTTTCGCTCATTGAGAACTCATCAAGTAATTGCAAGAATTTGTTACGACCGGGCACATTTGAATTGGAAACTTACACTCATCAACAGCGCACACTACTGATGCACATCACATGCAGGTTTTAGATATATTTCAACTTAAGAATTACGGTTAGCCTTCTATTCAGACGCAACCTTTTAGGATACGAAGTTCTAACTAACCACTTCCGATCTACAGTTATAGAAAAAAACAGTCCATTGAGGAAAAAACTGATCAACATCAAGAATTGCCAATGAAGCTTTGTGCGATGTTTCTGTTTATACGGACACCATTTATAATCAAGATTCACCCATTAAAACTTCAATTCAATCTAGATACAATTATGTATACTCTTTTGGAATACAAATGTTAACAAAAATAATACGCGTGTATAGATAAAAGAGAATTTTAGCAAATACAAAAACTGTTTCATGCAACCAGAAAAAGTTTCTCCTGCAATTTAGTGAATATATATATATATATATATATATATCAAACAATGTAGATAAATATAAAACAGATAAAGCTTGAGTTTTAATCTCAAATAACATACCGCCCTTGATTCAGAGTAAATATCTTACTAATAGCAAGATGTGCTCCGGGATTTTCTTCAGTTCCAAGTAGGCTATCAATATTCCGCTCGCCGTTAACAATTCCAAAACCGGTGTCTCCTGATTCGACAGCAAGAAGTCTACACAAGTTAGTTGAAGTGCACAACAGAAAAGTAAATAATTTTCTGAGAAAAATCTACTATGGATATTTAACATTTAAGCTTATGAGATTAAACATTAGCAATTACGTTAAAATGTCTGTTTAAAAGAAAACTCAGAGAACATTATAGACACATACTTAATGAACATATCAAAGAGTTAAGCTTATACAACAATTCATAACATATGAAGTTTAATCGTCCTATAAAATATTTTATATAATTAGGAAGATAAACAGTATAACAAATAAAACAATCAATGTGCCTGAAGTACACCACCTTTCGATGACTGACTATAGCCAGTCATGCCAAAAATGAAAAAAATAGCTTCAAATCGGAATAACTTGGCGTATTAAATATGAATCTAGTTGGTAAACGAATGTGTACAAGAAATTAAGTGGCAAAACGTTACCCGTTGGATGGCGGGCTAAAGGTAAATGTGTTCGAAAAATGTTTGCAAGCTATTTGTCGCTTTAATTAAGCAAGCTTTTACGCAAAAATACATAAACCATTGTTATATCAGAATGATTGATAGATGAAGCCAAACAGCTAGTGAAATTCTGAAATAAATTTCATTATATATATATATATATATATATATATATATATATATATATATATATATATATATATACATACATACATATACATTAGCATGGAATGTCTAGCAGTAGTGCATACTGGGCTCTTTATAACGTGATGTAATGCTGCTTATGACGTGATACAGTGAAAACCACAAGGAAACTGGATTTCCTATGTTTCCTTGCTTTAATGCTGGCTTGACCATAATGGTGTTGTGTAGCTGTTTCGTTTTCCTCAACGTATAATATTCACAAATTTGGTGGACATACCGTTTTTCGCCGGAATATCAAATAGAAAATTGCAAACCAGAGTCAAATACACCCTTGATGTCTAGAAAGACGGCTATTGTGGAAAGGCGATATACATGTCGCTGTTCAAGAACTTTCCTTAAGGTAAAAATATAATCTATACGATCTCGTCCTGGTCGGAATTCCGCTTGTTATTCTTTAGCACGCGATTCACACAAATAACTAAAATGTAAAATAATCGAAGGAAATAACCTGGACACGACGGGAGTCAATTTTATACTACAATGGTTATCACACGAATTACGATTGCCTTTTGTGAAGATATTTCATTTCTAGCGAGAGGTACGATCTCCTCATTCCATTTAGTACGAAATAAGGTTTGCAACGCTCTCGAAATAATATCCCCACCATTCTTAAATAACCCCGAAGAAAAACATCAGTGTCTGCGGCTTTGCGACATTTAATAAATAGAATTGCACATCGTTTTTCTAACTCTGATTGTTCTTCAATATTGTCATTTCATAACCTTGATACAGACATGCTTTCGGGAATTGGAACTGACGCAGGTGCCCAATAAATTGATTTTTTAAATGTTTAGCCCACTTACCAAGACGAATTATATTATTATTATTCGCTCACCTGTGATTGATTACTTCATCCAGATGGCTGTAATGAGATCATGCTGAACCATCTGAACCTGTATTCTACCGTTACAAAAATTTTCAGACGAGAAACCATGAAACCAAAGGCTTTGTAGTCTCATGAGACCACAATTCTCTGCCACTTCATTACGAGTAGGAGTTTCGGTATCCCTCTCGGAATAATTTCGAACGGACACTTCGTCCCTTACCACGCCATTTGCAAGATGTAACGGATTATCAAGTATCTGGGAGTGACTGACAAGTTGCGCTTCAGAAAAGTTTGCCACCCATAAACCCTCAGCATAATGAACATTGATTTTACGTCGGAACGGAGCGTACAATTTAAATAAGTTGTTAGGAGTCGAAAATGTTTCCAACTCGATTTCATCACATAGATAGCAAAACAACGGTCTTTAATACTTGATGCTTCATCACTACATAAGCAAGATTTACTTTTAGACAAATAGTAAAAAAATTAATACGAAACTTTCTGTTGCAGGATAATCTTTAGCACTCATAGGTCGGTAAAATCTGTATTTATTTATATTTTCAGGTGCATAGATTGTGTTGATACGTGACTGATGAGTTCTCATTTGTCCCAACACTCTGAAACCTTCCATATTTTCAGAAAAACTAATTGTGAGTGACGGGACAAATGAGAACACACCAATCTAGTGTAAACACAATCTGTACACCTGAAAATGTAAATAACTCAAGATTTTACCGGCCTACAAGGGCTATCAATTATCACGCAACAGTAAGTTGCGTATTAATATTAAACGATGACAGTACAGCGCAAGAATGTTTTGTCCTCATTTAGCATTCAAATAACCGGCAGCCAATAAATTTCTGATGGCTGCTCAAATCCAAAACCAAAATATGACTGTCTTTTAGAGAAATAAACTTTTTCATCAGTAAAACTGCTGAATTATCGCGTACACCTTTACGACTCCGTGACCAACCTGCCTATGTGGAATCTAGCATAACCAAAACGAAATATTATGGCTCTTTAATCTGGGAAGAATTCCCCCGCAACAGTAGAAGTATAAAAAGTACGCCATACATAGCTGGACAATACTCGCACTGAAATGGCAAAATAATCGCATTAATCCGTGAACTAGGCCTACATCAAAAGCACTGTTGATTGCTTAAAGGAAGTTTGATATCCTGAATAAGAGCAATTTGGATACCGTGCTTGTAAATTTCAGTCACAGTAAGACAAGAGCACTCACATTTAAGTGCCAGTGGATAAGTCATCTTTTGGTTAAAACGGCACACGAGGACTAGCAAAGGCGACAGGAAGTCGACCGTGCGCATTGTGGCGTTATCTGTCCTAGTGCAAAAGAAATAACGTCGCCAATTGCCTTTCAACTAATTTTGTAATCGATGTTATTATGATCAATCTACTACCCATTCTTGATGCAGGTGTTGACGTTTTCCCGAGTTGTAAACTAGCCTATCTTGACTATGCAGACAATATCGTACTATTATTCGACAATCAAGATTCTGATAAGGCCACCTAATATAGATTAGCAGACGTTGTTCTGCCTTTCGGTATGAAATTCGCACCCCCTACATGTAAGATACTTTTACAGAATCATCTATCACTCACTTTAACTCTGCAGTTTCATGGTAGAGGTATGGGTGTAGTTAATAGATATACAAATCGTGGTAGTCGTATCAATAACTCAGGTAAAATTATGGATGAGGTGGATATGGGAATCGCAAAAACTAGAGTAACTTTCCCTAAACCACATCATATATGGAGAAACCAGAGCATCTCAGGCTAACCTAAAAATCGTGTTTACAATGCATCTGTATGCGCAATTTAATAATACGCCAGTAAGTCTTGGCCCTATAGAGTTGATTAGTTTATACTCTTGAAGGCATTCGACTATCGTTGTTTAAGCATAGCACATGTAGGTTACCAACAACAAATAAGCAACTATAATATCCGTATGCGTAATGTTGAATCGACCGACATGTGCTCTACGTTAGGCGGAGATAAACGGCTTAGTGACGCTTTACGTATGCTCTCAGTTCTATTGTCCAGTGAAGCAGTATTGTCTCAACCAGCGCCAGATTCGCGTAAGAAACACGATAGACAGCCTTTTAAATGACAGAAAAAGCTGAATTCATATATCATTTTAAATTCCTCTCACTAGTTGAGCAGAGATAATTACAAATTTTGGTCTTGTTTATGAAGTGAAACAGTGAAAAACACACGGAAACCACATCACCAACTTCACCTTGCTTTCTAGTTGAATTGTATTAAATTGTGTGAGCAGATATGAGTCTGATAGATACAGAAGGAAATATTAATATACATACTCCTACAGACAACCTTAGACTGATATAGATTTGGCATCTATGGGCCAGACCCACTATAAGAGAACACAATATACACTATAACTTAGCAAATCCATATCAAAGTTTAATTTAAGGACCAATGTATTAATAATACCGTATAGAAAAACATAATGTAAGAGCACTTACGCGGGGCTTCATTAACAACAAATCTCTTTACCTTTAACATTGAATGACGAAGAAGAGGATCAAACGCGATGGTATTTATCACAGTTTTGTATAAAGTCAATATGAATATTTCACAAACTATTTAATAATTTACAGCCAAAATACTCATTGCTATTTCAATTTTGTGAACTCATAGGCACGTAACTCTAACCAACTAAGCCTCACAAGGAATGGGCAGCCCAGTGCTTTTTACAGTCCACATATAACCATGAACGACTAATGATTTCATGGCATTGAAAAATTAGTCACAATTGGCTTGTGTATGGCTATGAAAACAATCAAGTTTTCATTTTCACACCAAATTTTCATGATACATTCCAAACTGAATGCACATATAGCACATAGTTATGGATAAAACAATACCATTATTATCATACCATCACGTTATAAGCAATATTCAGAAAGATCTCCTTGTGCTCAACATAAGAGATGATGATTATTTAACAAAATTTATTTTTCATATAATAATCATGCAAATTTGATTCAAAAGCATTAAACGACTAACCAAATATGCAAAAATGCATTTATTTGACTAAAAATACAAATAGACCTATCATTCTGAACATTAATAAAGGCCGTTAACGCAGGAGTGTGAAATGAGCTATATACTTTAAACACAAGATATTTACCGTAATTGATAATTCAAGTGTGAGGGCAATAACACTCACTTGCACTGAGAATGTATGATAGCATAAATTAAATAGATTAACCGAATCAATTTGCATGAATTACTAACCAAAGTGACGATGTGAGCAAACTCCGCTAAGATCGGAAGTTTATAAAAATAATAAAAAAATTATCTGGCAACAAAGACCACCTGGCCTAACAATAGAAATGATAACATAAAAGTCAAAAATAGCGATATTGAATTTCCTAAATACTTGGGTCATATCTATGTAAACTTCTACAGGTATTTGTAGGAGTAGGAAGAGGATTATGCCAGATTACGTTTCGTGATACGCAGAAGTAAATCAGTGGAGTGGAAATGTCATTGGCGACAGCAATGTAAAAATCTTGAGTCGATTAAACTTTTAAATTAAGCCAAAAAACGTAAACATTAAAGATAGGGTACAATTAAGTCTTGCAATCATTACCTTTTCTTTCCTGATTTAGAAGAATAAGCATCTATAACGGTTCGAAGATTTTGCACAAAAGCTAGCCCACCATCTGTAAACAGTCGACTTCTGGGGTATGACCCGAACCACTCGACGCCCTAACTAATTAAGTAATGAATATGAATACCTCAATTTTTGGTTCAGCAGAATAAAACGCAGCATCAGGCAGAACAATTCCACCTAAGCCTATATCTAGCCAAGACTCAACAACATTCGACAAGTATGAAGTAACCTTAGAATCTGAAACATTTAAATCAGCCATTCCGTAAAACGTCCCATACCATTTTTCCATAGAATAACCATCTCTAGTTTTCTTAGACGAGTTAAAAAAATAAAAATACCACTTCCGCATTATTAAAATCTGCTAATTTGCTGAAAAACGAGTTAGATATATTTGTACTGGTATCTGAAACGCTATTGAGCGGCAACGAAGCGACGACCTCCAGACCCTGCTTCTTAAATTGTTTAACTAAAGTACGAAGATCCGCTTTCTCGCCTAGGGCAGCGTCAATGTCGACAAACTGATTTGCTAAACCAAGTTTCTTTTTATTGTTAGTATAGGAACCACTAAAGACAGATCCCAATATCACATAACCAGCTCCGACAGAATTTTTTATATAATCTAAAGACGATTCCAGACCTAAAAATCACGAAATAAATTCTATTATACCTTCCAAATCGCCAATCATATCGCCATTTGAATCAATAAAAGCAAAAGGATCTAGCCAATAGCCTACTTTGCTATTCCAGAATTCTTCCTCTTTCTGTGGAGGGCATTTTTGGGTAAAGACAATAATTAAAACTGCAGAAGAAAGAAGGCCTATCCAGACAAGAACGACAAGAACCAACAAAGCTATTCGGAGCCTTCTCCAAATGGGTTCGCGACGATTGAGCCCAAGTAGATCATCCTTGGTCAATAAGTAATCATCAGCTTCTTTACGGACATTTTGAATAAAACCAACCGTCTCCTCATTATTAAAGGGTAAAGCTTCAGAAATCATTTGAACACACTGTAGCAAAGGCGTATGAAGATCGCAAAATGGCTACCCAAACCTATAAATCAAATCAAAGCGGGCCAAATCAACGAAACGCCAAAAATATGGTAGACTAAAACTGTACTATTTAGGAAGTGTTGTATTTATCGCACGTATATTACAGTTAGCTGATACCAACGTTCACTTGAAGTGAAATTATAGATTATTGAATGGTCATTTATTTATTGGTCTGTAAGAGTGCCGTTCGGTCGTTCATTTTTTACCAACGATGTAGAGGTTAAATTAATTATTGGACACCAATTAACCTCTCATATATGTAGAGGAAGCTATTTCCTCTGACATAAAAGTCTTACTTTTGTCATAACACTGTTTACACGTTGTGTTACTATGCAAACGTAGTACGAAGCAATGACATTTATATAAAAAAGATTTAATTATTTTTGTAAACAAATAACGATGTTAACAATGTAAGAATTGTTTATTAGTGAGTTAACAGAGATCATTTTGCGTCCAGTACACAGAACAGACAACTCAAAACTCACTAATAAACAATTCTTACATTGTTAACATCGTTATTTGTTTACTAAAATAATTAAATCTTTTTTATATAAATGTCATTGCTTCGTACTACGTTTGCATAGTAACACAACGTGTAAACAGTGTTATGACAAAAGTAAGACTTTTATGTCAGAGGAAATAGCTTCCTCTACATATATGAGAGGTTAATTGGTGTCCAATAATTAATTTAACCTCTACATCGTTGGTAAAAAATGAACGACCGAACGGCACTCTTACAGACCAATAAATAAATGACCATTCAATATGACCATTCAACATGAGTGTGTATGTAGAGGTTAAATTAATTATTGGTTACCAATTAACCTCTCATATAAAAATAAATCAATTTTTATTTTTAGACATTTGACGTATCGCTGGTTTCGTAAAACAATATTGTAAATTTTGAAAATATTGTAATTTTTTGGGAAGTTCTTTTGTTCATATTGTCGAAGTTTTGGACTTGTCTTGTCGAAAAAAGTGAGAGAGTTTTGATCTGAGTTTCTGTATTGCATAAGCGGGACACTGCGTGGTTCCATCTCCGCTTCTTTGTGAATAAAAATTTGAAATCTTGTCGTCGTTTTGTTCTTCTTAATTATCAACGAAAAGAACCACAAATTTACTTTGGGTATTTAATGTAAATATTTGTTTTAAGGTCTCAATCATTCTGGTCTAGTAACCTGTGATACTTCAGTGTATCCAAGTAAGCTTACTTAATTAATATAATATATAGATTACAAGTAATTTATTATTCCACACTCTTCTACTCAAATATATAGGGTTAAAGGGCGTAATACTGGTTCCTACTGGTGAGCTCGCCAGTAAGCACGAAATGAATGTATGAGATTATACTTCCGTTGATGCTGCCTCTGGTTTATCTCTTCTGGTCACAATTGAACTAATTTGTTACTTAGGTTCGAAAACTTGTATTATATATTTGTATATATATTAGCTCTTCGCAATAAACAGTATTTAACTTTACACAATATGTCTGGTTTATTACACTGAGGATACTGAGCAGTTATCTAGTGGACTGTTGGATTGTAGCTTAAGAGATAGTTCAAAGGAACTTTAGTATTCCAAGATAGATGATCATTCCGCATATATGGATTTTCCGGGCCTGGCATCCAAGAGACCTCCATATGATAGTGACCTAAGGGCCTCTACAACGAGTTCTTAGGCTCTGTGACTAGACTGTGAAGAGTAAGCTATTTTCTCTGACAAAAATTAATATTGTTAACCTTTTTCAAGCCAATATTTACAATTTTTTCTACTAAGCAACGACATTCATTAAACAGGCTATCAACAAACAAGCGCTCCACATCGAAAAACGCATCCGCTCAGCTCCTTGAATCCCCAAGTAAAAGATCACTGCTATCTTCAAACACTCACCATTGTGCAAAGCCTGAAACCTCGTTTATCAACTTCCTCTCCTAGTTGAAGTTAGACTGCTGCTCTCGCCAATGATTATCTGACTTACCTCTCTGACTCCTTTCCACTCTACCTGTCTGTTGAGATGTTTGACAACGGAGACACCGAGAACCTACGCTGGCCATCCTGTCTCTCCGGCTTTCCCACGCCTGCCAATTAGCAAGATATTTAAATCTAAATACCAATTTGATCATTAAGGGTGTCTCGGTCAGAGCACTGCTCTTCTAGGCTGGAACGTCTTCTCTCTGATTGCAGATGTTATTAATCATTGTCTCGAAGCCACCTATCTTCCCCCGGACTAGCTCAATTCGACGATCTTTCCTATCCCTAAAAATGGCACTTCTTCGATCTCATCATTTAAAGATCTCCGCCCCATTACTATCGTCCCTTCTTTCACCAAAATCTTCGACAGTATCTTATACAACCTAATCTATCCCTCCATTAAGTCTCATGTAAACTTCTATCTCCTCGATGATCAACATGGCTTTTTGAATGGCCGCTCCTCTTCCACCAACTTAGTTAGTGTTCTCGATCATTTCTACTCCTCCGTCTCTAAAGGGCTTCAGTGCACCCTCCTATTCCTGTATATTTCCAAGGCTTTCAACTCGCTGTCATTTTCAACAATCGAATCCGCCTTACTGAGAAGCGGTATCTGCGGCAACGTTCTCAATCTTATTAGTTACTATCTCCGAAACCGATATGCGAAAGTAAAAGTTGGCAGTAGTCACTCGAGGCCAGCCCATATCCGATCCGGTGTTCCCCAGGGCTCCGTACTTGGGCCCATTCTCTTCAACCTTACGCTCGCGCACATACAGGTTGAAGACAACCTTTTCAAACTGTTCAAATATGCGGATGACATGGTTATCGTATTCAGCAACTCCAAAACATCCAACCCCTCTTTATCCCTTATATCGGAGCTCCTATCCTCGCTCCACTCGCAGCTCAGCAGAATCGGCCTCAAACTAAATTCCACCAAAACTCGCCTAATGAAACTCTCCTCTGATCCATTCTGCTCTATCCTGGTTGCCAACTACCCCCTTGATATAGAAATAATAGATTCGGCCAAACATCTTGGCATTCATTTCTCAAATTCCCTAGACTTCTCCCTACACCTTACACACACTACTTCCAAACTCTTCAAATGGGCCCGTCTGATCTGTTTTAAGCCTAACAATCCCACTCTCCAACTCACGTTATTCAAGATCTACGTTCTGTCCCTCATTTCCTACGCCAGCGAATTCTACTGTCCTCTCACCCTCGCCTCCTCCTATACTATTGAACAGGTATCCTCCAGATTTCTAAAACGCGTCTTCCCGAAATGCCAAAACTATAGGGAACGCCTTCTTCTGGCAAACCTTCTTCCGCTTTGGTTCACCAGTCACCTTCGCGTCATTTCTTTTATCCACAAGATTACAACCTGCTTACCACTCTCCAATTTTGCCCACCCCAGTCACCACTATGCCACACGTTCTAGTAACTCTTCTATCCAAGCCAACCATACCCCCACCATATTTTAAAAAATCTATCTCTTCTCCAAAGCCACTAACGTCTTCAACGCTCTTCCCACAGATATAAAGCTCCTACCCCAGCAAAAATTCAAAAAGGCAGCCCATCATTACTTCTTCAACAAACTTATTTGTGATACCACCGACTGGAAACGAAACTGGTTCCTTCTCAATCCATAACATTTACTTCACCCCAGGCTATTCACTCTACCAACTTTGGAGGGTGAAATCCCTCAGGCAGTCATCTAATCTTCCACTTTACCTCTCTGGTCTTAATCTTTTTTTCTTGACTCACTGATACCACTTCTCTGTCCATTCCTGACCCCATCATATCTACGTTGTGGATACTTTACTACGTTTTGCTCATCAAATTCTTTTCTTTCTTGTTTCAGCGGAGGACCGGAAACCCAACAGCCCTACCGACCCACCACCTGTCTGCTCTTTGACTTGGACTTCTCTGGTCTTATTTCTAAATCATAAATCTGGCTGCCCCATGGATGCCTGGTGTGTTCCCTGCAAGACTCGTTGCTTCAATCCTGCAGATTCCATCCATGTCCATGCTTTGCTCCATCAACTCGATCTCAACGACAATGGACTCCATCGGTCGACGTCTACCTCCGGTCCGCCATCTTTTTTTCGATCTCACATTCACCGAAAAGCTTTGATACTTCATGGACTATCTCCAATTGATCTTGTCTAGTCAAATGGTACTTCGTTTCTATTTATTTTTCACCAGATTGAACTATCTTGATGTTAATGATAACTTTTCCCTTCCCCAACCCCTCCCCCTGCTATTAAATACTTTGCTAGTCACAATTCCACTCACCTCCACATATCCTACCCTTGATTTGCTATTTCAATGGTCGGGCCAGTTGGCCTTTGATGCCAAATAAATGTATTATTATTATTTCTTTAAAAAAATGTTATCCAGTTATTGCAGTAAATAAATGATTACGAACATGTAATTAATGGAAAAAAATCAGTTTTCTTTATTTTGTGATTGACGCTTGTGACTATCTATGTTGACTTATAACAGCCATCTTGTTTTTCGTTTCAGTTTTACAAATTTTGATACTAAGAATATATTTGCCGTTTTGTTTTGTTGATGACTGCATGTGGATATGCACCAATAAACTTGCCAAGCATAATGGACTATATACTTTTTCAAAAAGTGTCTAAACCAATTCAATCAGCATTAAGTGCAAATGAATGTCCAAATGTATGTAAATAATGGGTCAGGTGTTTACATCACGATAGCACTCATGATTAAAAGTAACTTTTATCACCACACGCGCAATCAAATTTCTTTTAATTACATGCAAAGTTCTTTTATAATCCCTTTGGTGTTTATTCTATTTCTTTAGGAATAATTTTCTTACATTCACTCCAATACTATTTCTTAATATTTGGATGAACTGCATTTCGAACTGTCTTCCTCGTGATCTTTTATCATTATAGTCAGATTTTTGTGTTCGGTGACTAAGAAATATTTGACGTTCAAGATACGTAATAATGCAATAAGGTGGAGCCGGTCGGTTCCTACGTTTTATTCTTGCCTATTGATTTCTGACGCTTAGTTGTCAATGGGTGACATATTGTTCTTCTACAGTCAGCATATTACCATGAACCACTTACGGTTATATGGCAGTGAAACAAACATTTTCGGCTTTTATATAGCTGTGCATGATGATGATGTGTTGCCAATGAAATAAACTCGATCAGTCGCATCGCTTTACAAAAATGTCCATTTATTGGCAGCTTTGTGTGGCCTTTCTTAAGTATTTGCAGAATAAAAGATGGACGACAAAATAATTTTCATGCGAAACTTCAACTAAATTTTTTTGAAATGACCCAGAGAAATTTTTTATTAGGCTTCGTGTCAAAATTTATTGTAAACGCTATTTCTACGCGTTTGACTTCAATTTGTACCTAATAGACACTTCTGAAGTGCTATTAATGACTTCATGAAAATTGTCTTTATTTCCCTTTATCGAAATATCATCGTCATCGTTTTCGATGTCAGCAATGTTATATCCTTATTAGACGTCGGAGACACTCGCAAAATGTGTAAATATAGGCTGTTGAGAATTTAGAATTAAAAGTGTGTTTTCGATTTTTTTTATTCTGACAGTTTTCATGGTTATAAAATACCATCTAGTAAAGGCTGTTGTATTTCTGTTTGTGATGATGATGAAGACCAAATTTATCTACCGAACTAGAAAAAGTGTTCAATCCTGCTGATATTTTTAATTTTGATTATGATAATACTTTCTCATGGTTAAATAAAAGACAGAATTAATTGTTTTTCAGCAGCATAATTTCTCGAGATTCTATCTTCAATTTTTTTAAATTAAAAATGAAATGTTATGCATTATATCATCTTGATAACCAACAATGCATACAATCAATTGTTAGTCATGGTTCCCTTTTTTTACAAAATATTACACTCGAATTATACCTTAAATTTTCCTATTTTTGATGAAGAATCTATCACTCTTTACAGCTGAACTTTCTGATGCTGATAAATTGTACAGTACAACTAATTGCAAATATTTATGTGATGTGATATCTTTTTATATTTTACATTTTCTAATTTTATTATTTGATGGAACATGTGTGATTTGAATCCAAATAAAGATATTCTATTCTATTCTTTTCTATTCTATCTGAGGTTAACAGGTTGACCTTTGTAATTACATCACAGCAAACTGACACCACGCCAGCTGGCAGTAGGGGATACTCATACCCTTTTATGGATAAGTACTTCAATATCATTCTTTCATTCATTTGGAATAGATCTCTTTCCGGATTAAGTGAATAAGTTGGCGTTGATCCTACTGTCTTCACTTCGCCGAAATTTGACGCTTTTGATTGTAGTTACAGATGACCTTGCTTAATTACATGACTTCTTGTAAGTTCGTCGCATATTTTGACCCAATTTTTGTGTACCGATGTTCTGATTGAAAGCAAACGGGCGCATTTAGCAGAATTATAATATAAGACTGTCCAGGTTGGTTGTTCAAACTAGTAGAGTTTTATCATTACTTTTGCGTCTGTGAAAAAATGATCGTCTGGTCTCTGAAATGTGGTCTATATGGATTTGGCGATTGTCGCTATCTCATCTGTATACATGATTGAAGATTCATTATGTAGTCCGAAAGTATTGAATTTACCACTCACGTTATGGTTAATAAAATGATATGAACTAATTAAACGAACATTGGTTACGCGGGTGGTGATAAAAATTATTATAATCAAGGTTGCGGTCTTGATATAAACACCTGACCCATTAATTAATTACATATGTCAGTATAAACTAAGAATTGTATAGTGTAGAAAAGGCAACCTTGATTATAATAATTGTTATCACCACCCGCGCAACCAATGTCCGTTTAATTATATAAATGTTCATTTCAATACCACTTCCCCATGTAGTGTGATGTCTGTTCAATAATGACAGATTGGGGATGCATTGTTGGAACTTTGGGTCTAAATGAATGCCATATGAGCTCCACCTAAAGGAAAAATAGACTAACCATGTTACATTAGTTAGTATATAACTGAAAATTGTGTGCAGTGTAGTGTGCGGCAGGATGACTCAGTGGTTAGAGCACCAGATTCCGAAGCAGATGCCCAGGTTCGAGTCCTGTCAGCGGCAAATTCTGGCCAGTATATGATGAGTTCTGAATAAGGACGAAACCGGTCTATTGGATGAATTGCCTTTTCTACACTATACAATTCTTAGTTTATACTGACATATGGAAGTAATTAATGGGTCAGGTGTTTATATCAATAACACAACCTTGATTATAACAATTTTTATCACCGCCCGCGCAAACTTTGTTCGTTTTTCTATATATATGCTTGAAACTTCCGGTTGTCATCACAATGTTTCGTATCTCGGTTTTAGTATATCTCCAAATCTTAAGTCTTAACACTTGGCACAGGTTCTTACCCAAGCCATATGTCTTTAAAGATATGCGACCATAAAAATCTAAAAGTAATTATTCAAATGGTGGCTTTTACGGATGGATGCCTCAAATCGTGTAATTGTTGAATAAATTTGACACGTATTTCTAGCCGCACAAATGGTCGGGGTTTGTATCTTGACGTTTCGCATAACAACCAGTTTCCACTCAGGAGTTCGTGAGCATAGCCGGGTCTCTTAGCCAATATTAACCTAAAGGTATCCGATCCGTGCGCTTCCTAGATTTGTGTGACTAAATTATTTGGAGAATTATCTAGTATCGTCATTGAGCTTTGGTGTATCCGCTCGACGTCTACCTCATTTGGTCTGCTATGCGAGTCTGCTACCACATTCTTTTAACCAGCAATATGAGAGACAGTGAAATCGAGCTCTGCTAATCAGGTTATCTGAGAATTCGCCCCTGCAAGAGTAATTAAGCCTCTTGGATTACCACGTATGCTTATCAACGGCATGTGATCTTTCTATAACCTGAACTGATAACCGTCTAAATAATGCATCAAGTGTAGCACTGCAGCATACACAGCAAGAAGCTCTTTACCAAAAGTACCTTACCGTTTTTCTCGGTCATAAAACTTTTGGCTATAAAACCAAATTTGTCTTGCTATATCTTTTTCTTTTTTCTGAAGCGCTGCCCTTATTGCAACACCTGAGGCATCTGTGATTAGCTAAAATGGTTTCTCCAAATCTATAGGTGCCGAAGTGGTTATGTCACCCAAACGCCTGTATGTGCTGCCTTTTTATTGACACTTGGCTCTTTGTCCACATTCGCAATATGCCTAAAACCATCCGCGCTGCCCATCGATACGTTGTAGCGATCGACTCTCTCGATGCTCAAAATCTCTATCCTGACACAAAAATTGCCAAATAATACTTGCTATAACATCAATTTGTGATTTGTATTCGCGATTTCTCTACTCAAATTTCGCATATTTTTCTGTAATGTTAGGATAGCTTCTATAATAGCCCTAACCAGCTGCACCGTGTCTGAGTCTGCTGTAATAGCTTGGATCTTTGGTTCCTGCTGTTTGTACACACCGTCAAGCCTGAGTTTATTTGGTCAATCAATATTCGTCGTCTCAAAAATCTTTAATGTGTCTCTAAGCCTAGCTTGTAGCGCAGCTGTAAAATAGAATTCATCACATCCTGAGATATATTCAGTCCGGAAGCTTTCGCATAAAGGCGTTCATAAAATTCTGATGGAAGTTCACGCCCCATCGTAACTAGTCGCAACAACTCACACATTTGTGCCAACCTCCTTGGATGATATGTGTGTTGAATTTCGACAATTAGCATCTCAGGTACTGTGAACGTCTTCTTCCTCAGTTTTGTTTTTAAAATTACCAAAGGTGCTTTTGAAATTCTCTTTCATGGCTATTCATAAGGCAGTAAATTTCTCTAAGGGGTTCAAAATAAAGTAAATTTTAAATAGCATTTGGGCATTTCAACCCCAATTTAAATTTTTTTTTTCGGATTCATATGTTCGTAGATTGATTATGTTTGGACTGGCTCGCTTGCCATATTTTGTAGAGGCTCCACTTCTATTTTCTGATGAGAGCCCCGTAAAAGCCAAGTCAGATTCAGTCTAAGTGAGAAAATAGGAGTCTAATAAGATAGTTTACTCATTCATATCTAATACGTTTATGCCTACGACCCATTGTACCATGTTATCAGTGCCCACAAATTTAAAATTAGCCTCGATTTTAATCACACCTATATATATGATTAATCAAGTAATAGGCGAAGGAGTGTGTACTTCTTACATAACACTTAACCCGAATATTTAACCTGGAAAGAGATTTGAAGTGAAAAGCAAAAAAATTAAATTACCATTTCTTGAAAGATCCCAATATGCAAAACGTAAACTCGTTAAAACAGATGTTTATTGCGAAGATAACAATTTAAAAAACCAAAACTTGAAACGAATTGGCAACAAACGACTTGAAACGAAACGTTTACAAAATCTGATTCCACAGCTGAAGCTGACGGGATGAGCTTCGACGCACACAGAAAAATGACGAAATCTGCTCGAATTAAATGTGCTTTCACAAAATCATAAATCGGCGTCTAAAGTTTTCCAGTTTGGCACAGTGAATAAATGACTAGATGATGTTCAGTCTAAATGTTCTTTCACAATATCACAAATCGGCGTCTACGGTTTTTCAATTTGGCACAGTTTTTATGTTGAACTCCTAAACTTTCTCTCTAAACAATTTGCTTTCCAACAAATAAACCTAGAAGACCTTGACTTAAAAAATTCACAACCAGGATAAAAAATGAGTTGGTATATGTGCTAACGTCGATTTACTGTATTCCAATGACAAAAAATATTAAAAGAAAAACACAAGTATTTATGCCAAATGTTTTGTTATATAAAAACAAGTCCAGAAATCAGTACTACTCTCAGTATCCTTGCGCGGCCGCCAATTTGTAAAACGCCCCGTCTTCAAAGAAATGCCATTCGACGTTAGAAAATAGTTTAAGTTCCGTGGAGACTGATATACAGTTACTGTTAATGGCCATTATTATGGCCGGAATTGCGTTCTCCGGCATATGCCATGAAAGATATGTAATGTAGCAATTTTTAGAAGTACACCTAAATACTTAAGGCCGGCTCTGGTTGACTGGCTGGTGTTCCTTCTGTTGTGGCCTCGTTATCAGAGGGTGAGAGACTATGTGAAGGCACAGAATTGTCTTGTTAACGGTCTACGATAACACGTGGTGACTGGAACACGTAAAGATCCAATAAATAGATGATCAATACTTTGGTGTGACAAAAATCCCAGATGACAAGGCGACTCAGCTTAAATACAGTCCAGAAGTCAACGTAGGTAAACAGTTAATGTGACGCGAGACAGAAGCACACAGAGCACAGCGGGAGACACCAAACGGGGTAATGACAAGCATGCTTATATAGAGTGGAAAACAAAAGCACGCACGCCATTGATTGACAGCAGATTTTGCTTGTTTTAATTGGTACTGCGTAAATTAATTTTTAATTTTATTTAGCCAATATGTCGGCGAATTGTTCTTGAGTAGTTACAGATCTATAACGGCTCAAGAACAATTCGCTGACATATTGCGTAAATTATATTCAATTCAATTTATGCGGCACCAATGAAAAACAAGCGAAATTCGCCGTTTATCATTGGCGTTCGAGCAGTCAAATTAAGCCTATTTAAGCACGGTGAATTTACCATGCAAGTCAGTTGTCGCCTTTGCCTTCTGCTGTGCCTTACTTGTGCATACTGTCTGCTATCGTCACTTAGGCTGATTTTGGGCTTGCTTCACACACATTGGCAATTTCAGTCACGCCAATCTTATGGCTGTACAACTAGTGAGACGGAGCAACATCTACAGTTGATCCCTTCAGTGAGCTAGTTACTGCAGAACTTCAACGAGATTAATCAGCTACTCACTCCCAACGGATGTCAACGCCACAACAGAAGGAACAACAAACCAAGTCAACCAGAGCAGGTCTCAAGTGTCTAGGAGTACTTTTAGCCACTGCTACATTAATTGACTTTCTCGGCATTTGTCGGAGAACGCTACACCGGTCCTAATAAAGACCAAAACAGTATTAACTTAGCCATCCTTGGCTACTAACCGACTTTGTAACGTCGTATAGCATTTACTTAAAGCTGGGGATTTTACAGATCCGTTGCATAAATATTGAGTTGTGTAAACGCCCCGGCTTCAAGTAAATGCCGTACAACGTTACAAACTCGGTTAAGGTGCTCTGAATAGAGATTAGTTACTGATATGGGGCCCTTAACAGGGCCTTGGCGGCGTTCTCGTAAGTTATATCTATGTAAGTTGATGTTCTGTTCCTTGAATGGACTCTGGTTGTGATTCCTGCTGTTGTTATCACGATGTGGACGATTTGGTTGAAGTTCTGCATTAATTTGCTCGTCTTGCTGGCTGAAGTGCAACACGTTGAGTCACGAATGTTGCCAATTGTTGGTGAAACAAATCAATATCCAGCGTAGGTATTGACAGCCGACAGCACGCACATGTGTAACACGAGGCAGAACGCAGATACGAAAACTGACTTGCATGGTAAATTACCGTGCTTAAATAGCATGCAATATGTCTACTTGTACACTATTGGTTAAACGTGGTTAAACGTGGTTGAACGGCAATTTTGCTTTTTTCTCATTGGTGCAACGTAAATAAATTTGAATTTAATTTATGCAATATGTCGGCGATTGATTTATGTCGTTACAACACTTTCCTCTCTGAAAAAATAGAAGAAAAATATTCCTCTCTGCGAGGCTAGATAAGAAATGCATGACAGAGTTCGAACCAAGTTAAGCAAAAATATGATGAACCATAAGTGCTGGGCTTAAATATGCTTGTTGGTTGCTTCAACAATGATATGATGCCAGGTAACCACTAGGAATTGCTACAAAAATTGTTAGCTCTAGTGGTCGGTCATACCACGTGAGGCAAAATAGAGCAGTGTAAGTTTTGGGAGCCGCAGCGTGAAGATTTTGAGGTAAATCGCCTCTGAATTTGCCAGGTTTAAGTTAAAACCTAAGCAGGTTGGATCGTTGTCAATGTGTTTGTATACGACCAAAGGAGCTAGAGTGCTCGACGTTATGGTCATGACATTTGTAGAGTGGTCTTTGTGAAATAGATAAAGTTGAGATATGCATTGAAAGTGGCCTGTACCATGATATGAAGCTGATCACTACTTAGCGTTGCTACACGAAAGCGTTAGCTTTAAGTAGCTGGTCATAACAAAATAGGCAGTGTAATGTCATGTGTGAGAAATACATTATAATGTAAAATATATATACATTAAAATCAAAGGTAACTGCATAAAAATATGTACACGAACATTGCCTCAGAGATGGCATAATACCAAAGAACTGTTCAAAAATGCTACACAATTGTTAACTAAGAACAGCTGGTTATGCCACGTGAGACAAATACGAAAAATAACGTAAGGTTTAAAAAAAATTTTGATAGTTAATGTTAATGTTTTAAAAAAATCAATTACGCGTTATACAAATCAGGATATTGAGATTGTGAGCAGACGGAGCCTGAGACGTGTGTAGAAGGTTGAACGCTCTCAGGATCAGGTGGTTCGATAAACGGTTTCAACCTGTCTATGCTTACTGATGTCGGTGTAGCGCCTTGCATAATGATGAAGCATTTTGGTTGTTTGAGCAAAATCTGGTAAGGACCGCGACACTTTGGTTGTAGTGGTGCAACAGCATTATTGTTGCGAACGAGTACTCTCTTGCAGCTGTGGAGCTGTTGGTGAACGAAGACTGGACGAGGCGTGTGTCTCGGCTGCTGTTCGGACATGTTACCGAAATGTAGTCGAAGGCGGGTAGCTTTGTCTTGTGGGTCATCTTGTGCCGGTAGTAGACGTGGGAGCTGACTAGGCAGGCGTAGATCCATGCCATACAAGAGTTGTGACGCAGACGTTTAAATGGATTCACGAGTACGGGAACGCATGGCAAGCAGAACTAAAGGTAGTGCATCGACCCAGTTGCCATTAATGGACGAGGATGCTAAAGCAGCTTTGAGTTCCCTATGCATTCTCTCTACCATGCCATTAGCCTGGGGATGGTAGGCAGTCGTCTGGCAAGTGCCTCTGTCCGTGATGACCTCATTGGGAACACCATAATTGGATATTCATGCAGAGATAAAACCGTTAGTTACTTCGTCTGCAGAAATGATGCCAAGAGGTAATGCCGCAGGCCACCGTGTAAATCTATCAATCATAGTTAGAAGGTAGCTGAAACCTTGAACCTTTGTCAGATGAACTATGTCGATGTGGACGATGAATAGGCGAGAAGTAGATCGAAAATGTTGCAACTTAGAACGAGTGTGTCGTGTGATCTTGTTTTTCTGACAAATAACACACTCTGAGACCCATCGTTTAACATTCTGCCTAAGTCTGTGACGCCAGAAACGATCTGTAAAAAGTCGGACAGTCGCTTGGCTTCCTGGAGGAGAAATTGAGTGAATTGAATCGAAAACTTTTCCCTGAAGGCTGGTCGGCAGAACTGGCTTGTTGGGCTGCGTACCCGTGAAGTAAACAATTGGTAAGCCTTCCCACAGACGGCATATGAACTTGGTTGGGTGACGGGCTATTGATTTTTGAATATGAATGTCATCGCGTTGTTCAGTTCGCAGGAGAGTTGGCGTTAGTGCAGGTTCACTGAGTGCCACGGAGTTGACAGTGAATGGTCACGGCGAAGGTGGTTATAGAGAGACGTCTGGCCTGGACAGGGCATCTGCAATGAAGTTCTGTTTGCCCTTGACGTGAAAGATGTCAAATTGCCATTCGCTTAGACGAGAAAGCTGTCTTTCCACTCTGGCAGGGTACTTGGCGATAGATGAAGTTGCGTTTCGAAGTGCGCTAACTAGTGGTGCATGATCTGAGAAAACAACAAATCTGCTACTGCCAATGATGCTGATAAAATGGCGCACTGCGTCGTGGATCGCGAGAAGTTCTCGGCCGAAAGTGTCGTACCTCGTTTCTACTGGTTGGAGAGTACGCGAGTAGAAACTGAAAGGCTTCCGAACTCCGTCGATCTCTTGTTCCAAAGTGGCTCCAATAGCGAATTCAGAAGCATCTGTTGTGAGTATAAATGGTTTTTCGAAATCTGGATGCGTTAGCATTGTGGCATTTGCTAACGAGTTGATGGCAAGTCGAAGTAATTCCTCGTCTTCGGATGACCAAGCAATGATGGAATTCTTGCTAAGTCGTTTTCGGTTCCGCAGGTGCCTGCACAAAGGATAAAGTTGTTTTGAAAGTCCTGGAAGGAACTTGCGATACTAGTTTAGTACTCCCAGGATTTTCTGCAAATCGCTCAAAGTCCTTGGTGACTTGATATTCTTGATTGAATTCGTCTTTGACGGCAACGGTTGAATACCTTGGGCCGTGATACGATGCCCTAAGAAGTCGACGGATGAAGTAGCAATCTGCGTCTTGTCACAGATGATCTTGAGTCCGTGGTTGGATAAGCGTGAGAGGACATTTCGTAGATGTTTCGCATGAGATTCTAGATCTGGACTGAATACCATAATGTCATCGAGATATGAAATACAATAAGCAGAGTTGTCGCGAAGTATGTTGTCTATGAATCTTTGAAATGTCTGAGTAGCACACTTAAGTCCAAAAGGCATGTAAAGATATTCAAAAAGGCCAAATGGAGTGATGACTGCAGTTTTCTTGATATCCTCTGGTGCTACCAGTATGTGATGGTACGCTTGTCTGAGGTCAATCACTGAGAAGAAATTGCTGCTGTTGAGTTTTTAAGTAAAGTGTTGATATTTGGAATAGGATATGCATCAGATTTTGTCACTGAATTTAGCTTACGGTAGTCTCCACAGGCTCTGTACGATCCGTTTGATTTTGAGACTAAGTGCAGTGGTGACGCCCATGAACTTTTCGATGGTCTGATGATTCCCTCTTCCAAAAGCCTTGAGAATTCTTCTTGGGCAGCTTTCAGCTTAGCAGGAGCCAGTGGTCGCTTCTTGAGTGCAATAGGTTGTCATTCTGTGACGATATGATGCATCGTGTTGGAGACTCGTAGCTCTGACTTGTTAAGATCGAAAAGCGATTTGTATTTTCGAAGAGCTGCTGATATCTCAGCTGAATGATGCACTGGGGTTGGCTGAATGACCTGTAACTCCAAACGCTCGGAGGCAAGTGTCCAGAAACTTTGTTTAAGTCCGGTGGAGGGGTCGATGATCTTTTGATTGGCAAGATCAACAATGAGCCGAAATTTTAGAAGGAAATCAAGGCCTATTATATTATGTGAGACCTTGGCAATGATGAAGTTGTGGGAAAATTCACGTCGTAGACCTATGTTGAGTGCGGTATTGGCAGCCATAAGTTGGTATGGGCTCGCCTGTAGCTGTTGCGAGAAGAACGCCTAGCGACATCTCGGCCATTGAATCACCTTTGAGAACTGAGACTGCCGCACCTGTGTCTACGATGAACTCTTCGCCAGTTTTGAAATCAAGAAGGTGCAGAAGTTCGTTGGGCTGTTTGGCCGGGTCATGCAAACAAATAGGCTGGTGATTGCGACCGGCGTTGTCCATTTGGTTCTCTATGTGAAAAATTCGGCGTGGACGAAAAGAGTCGACAGGGATGTCGGATTGTAGTTGGCTTCTTCCCTGTAGCGCCGTTGATGCCGTTGATGTGCAGAAAGTAC
>JAQBSW010006106.1:0-51441 GCA_029291075.1 Eudiplozoon nipponicum
AAAAAACATCTACGGATACCATCCTTGCTTAATCGTTTTTGATAACCAATGTGGACTGTCTGAAAAACAAAGGTGATGGGATGTCTGCAAGATTTTCGATTAATTTGACGAGCTTCTCTCGTTTATAACAAAACGTCACGAAAATAGGTATCGCGCACAAGACTTTAGGCAGAATGAGATACACTCGTTCATTTATTTTTTCGATTCTCGTATTATGCTCGTCTCTTATATTTTCTGAATTATTGGAACAACTTCCAAGAAACATACACCTACAAACTTTTAAGATTGTCACTTAGCAGCCACAGAGTTGAAGTGAGTGTCGGTTGATTCTGTAGAAGTCTTGTACGTTTTGAATGTGAAATATTTATTCCGTCACATCTGTGATAACCAAACAAAAGATTTTGTTCTGTAACCCATATTTAGAGTGTGGCCTACAATAAAAATCAAATGATTGACTTATCAAATAAATAATTAGGAATGCCGGTATATACGTAAATTTGGAAACTAAATAGAGAAAGCTTAACCAATATGTTGCTATATCACGTTCTGATAGATCATCTACTTTGATCATTTTTGGCAACCATTTTCGAATTGTAAGTCACGCGCCGAATTATCGCTTAAACGAAACGCAAAACTTACAGAAGCTATCCGAACCACTGTGTAAGCACTTATTTTTTAATTGCGGAAACGAATAGTAGGTACCTGATCTGTGTTATTTTGGGCTGCCCTGATACCGAGAATAGTCTTATTTAAATTTATATTACAGAATTTAAAAAAAAAATATCTGCTCTGTTTCTTCTTGCTGTCCGGAACCTGTGCTTAGGGGTTTATTTTGTCGCATGGTAATGGAATATTATTTTACTTGATCTTTTTATTACAGCTATTTCTAACTTTCGTGTTGAAAAGACATTATAGTTTTCATCGACTTGATTCGTTTTAGTTTAAGCAAATTATAAATGAGCAAACGAACTCAGCCGTGTTATAGATTAACTACCCATTTAGGCTTAACATTCAATTTTAAATTTCTTTAATCACAAACAATTTAAAAATAAATTATTGATCTTTGCACCTGATCAGTAATTTAACGGCTTATTAATGCGCAAGTTTAAGTTGATCGTTGTATATAATTTTTCGAATGGCATACTTTGATATATCTCTTATGAGTGGGGCGATTTGTCAGTAATTCTGATTAAAAGCAATAGTTTATTTTTAAATGGATGTACGATTGTGTTTTTAAGGGACGTGTGTTTGCTGATGGGCGTGTTGTTTTTTCATGCTGTTGCACATGTTAATAACCAATGACCCATTTTATTTTCCCCTTGTTTTGTGCTGTATGCTCGTCGCACAGGTGTGCTTCGTCTAACTGAAAGAAGGTTGAAGAGGCTGTCAATTGCCATCGCAGGTACACGTTCGCTCGTAAATGTGCAGAACACGCTACTTGTTTGCGCACCCAGGTTAAGCTGTAAATGCAAAAGCACGTGCCGACTGGTACTCGGCACACACCTCAATTGGGCTGCAATCGCGCCACAAACATTTCATCCGTCCGGTTTGAGTTTCCACATTAAGACAAATTATTTTAAAGTTAAATTATACACGCGCGGAATTGTTTAAGTGAATGGTCTAAATTCAACTTTTTTGCGAGATCCCGTTTCGACAACTTTCAAGTCGTTTATTTTGTTTAAACATTGTTTATTCACGAGTCTGGTGTTTATGTTGTTGTTTGGATTAGCAATATCCTGACTTAATGTTTGTAAGTTCGTCTCGAGCAATGTGATATTGATCTTGAACATGTTTGTCTTTGTGTGCTAAATTCCCTATTACCGGAGACGATAAATCGCATTGTACATGGTTAATGACACTTTATTTTTGTCTGTACAACTACACTTGTCGACCATTGAATATGTATTCTTGTACGACGGTATACATGTTATGCTCGTCAACCTCTATGATATTTCTTGCGTAAATTCTGTCTGGAATCGATCTCGGTATGATTGCGAACCCTTCTTCTCCCTTACCTTGGAAATGTTTGCTACTGTCACAATTTCCCAAATCTAACATGGTCAAAAATTATCGCCGATGCTTGTCTCGCTGTTTGACTGCCGTTTTGCACATTGTTCTTGTAGTATGGCAATACTGCGCTTCAACAGGCCACAAGATTGCCAGTGTCTTTACGAAGAAATTAGACGTGGCCGCGAAATTGACGGTAAAATGCTGCGTGCAGAGTACAGTACAAGTGAGTTTTATTGACTAACAAATTGTACTACAATACTGTTAAGATGTTCATGTCTCTATTTTTGTTTTTTTAGTTATATAATTCAATTTTTTGTCTAATCACTTTTATGCATTTGTAATTTTAATTTAGAAATAAATTATGTATGGTAGTACACAATTATTATACAGCAGGTATGTATAAAAAGGCCATTTTCTTAAGTCCAAAACTCAAGTCGACTGTCATGTCTGGTCAACTATGTGAAACGCGAGGGGGATAAATTTAGATTAAACATATGCAATTACAAATAGGAAGCGGGAAGCGTACAGTCTGGGACACACCTAAACGCATAAACATACAAACGAACGAACAATTACCATTTTTGCGTACAATATTTATGAACTGAGGATTAAGATTTTTGCATACAACAACTGCAGCTGTGCGTAATACTTTGCCATTTTAATCGTTGAATACCACTTAAAAATCCGCCTAACTTGATGCGCGATTTTTATAAACATTTTGTACAGCTATTGTGGAAACGTTTTCCCCTATGCCAACTGTGCGTTGTTTAAAATGTTTTTTAATTCGCTTCCCTTATAGTAGGCTAAATCGCGCTCTCAGCGGCTATGGCGTTTGTATAAATAATCACTTTCAGACTAATAGATTGCAGGGAGCTTATTGTTTACTTTTAAATTTAGCAGGCGCTTTTAATACAAAAAATTGTGTTTTAGTTAACCGCGAAGTCACAACTTTTTTCATTTTTGAAGTAAACATTACGCTACTTGTTAATGCTTAATATTTGCTCCAGTGAAATTTTCGGGGACCTGTCTTGTAATAAAGATATTTTGACCACCTCTATTTGTTGACATTGAAGTTCATCAGAACAGATTTTCCTTATTCCGTCGTATCAAATTTCTATTTAGCGACATTGTAACAGTGCTGTAGTAGTATAAAGACTGTTTTTCATATAAAATCCTGACCCATTATGTACATACATGGGCACGTGCCCAGGTTTGGGACCTGACCGCGGCAAGTTCTGGACAGTACGTGATGAGTTCCCAATAAATACGAAACCGGTCTACTGGATGAAGTGCCTTTTCCTCACTATACAATTCCTAGTTTATACTGATAAATGTATGTACATAATGGGTTTTGTTGTTTATAACAAGTTCGCAAGAAATGTACGTTTAAAGCCTGTTCTGTCCATGTCTGTTTCCTGTAATTTTTCCTTTTTTGACTGCGGTCTTTAGTAATACGCCATGAAAGGATAGTGCATTAAACTTAGGATTTTAGCGCTCGTAAGTAAACTGCATTTGATAATAAAATTTGTTAAAAATTTCCAATATGCCATACCTTTGGATATCTTCGTGTATGATTTTGAATGTATCGTCAATATACCTCAGCTGTCGGCCAGTATTGTTGAATAAGTGATTCTAGATTCTTATGATTCCCGATAGAACATGTAGGCATCATCTAGTAGGTTTTCTAACGGTCTGCCAATCGCCAGTTATTCGACCAGTGAACTATTATCCATTTTAGTGCACATTTTGATGGAATTTTTAGAGGACTTGTCGTATTGGAAAACAGTGGGTAGTTACTTTTGATGAACGCACAGAGGAAATCGATGATTTTATCACCAAAGATGCTTGCTAATAGATTTTATACATGGAAAGATATGATTTTTTTTACATCGTACTATTTTATTTAATTTAAAATAAAAAGTATCTCAAAAACAATTGCTTGCTATCTCAATTTGTGCTGGTTGCAGAGTTCTGACAGTCTGCACTGTCAATAACACGATGAGTCTTAGTGACCGCAAGTTGCTTGGTCCAACTACCTTGCCTAAAGATTTTAATAACGTGTGCCATCACATTTTGTGCACCTGCGAGAGTGAATACCCTCAGTTTAACGCGCTGTCATTCCTTGATGTATTGCTACTGTCACATAGCAATCTAAAAAGGAAAATATATCAAAAGCGGAAAATGGATGGTCGGTACACAAATTATCACAGCGCTATCTCAATTTTCCATTAGACAAAATTGATGGGCAATTGATCCTACGGAATAGCGATAATCTGCTCTCAAGTATTTTAATGTGAAAAACTGCCAGTGCCTAAAACAACCTTATTAGAAAACAGGCACTCCGAAAATTTTGTTGCAGCAAATATGAAAAATGAGCAACGAAAAAAGCATTGAAACTGCACCTAACCTAAAGACAGGGACAAGGCAGGACAAAACATTCTCGTATAATTAAAAATAGTGACTTCTCCGATGCCTAATACAAATTTAATGTTTGTTTATACCAAAAAGCACCTAATAAATTTAAAGTAAAAGTTTAAGCTCCCTGTAATCCTACATTTTTATTTATAAGTTATGTAGGCCGGTCTAACCGATAGATAAAGAAGCGAATTAAAGTACTACCACGCTTGGTATAGGGTTTAATCAGTGAAGTTTATCAAAGGTTTGTTTTCCAATATCCAGTTTAAAATAAGCTCATGCGATTGTTCATTTTTTCGCATATATGTGAACGGATAACAGATGAAAAAATACAATTATCGCTCATGAATGCCGATGCATTTTCTGTCGCTCTGTAATTTGAGCTAATAGAGTATACAGATACATGTGACATGTCACAAATAGAATGCTTCGGTATGTGCCTGCCTTTTCTACTTTCGAAATAGAATTTCTGCATGTAATTTCTACGTTCAGCAATGATAGTTGTACTAGGGGTTTGTTCAAAGCCCCGACTGGATAGGAAGACACTGGCTTTTTGTTATTGTCTATTTGGCTGCTTCGTCATTACATCTAGAAATTCTACGTCTTAGTGTTCCTTTTCTGATCACAATTTACAAGTACCTCTTACCTTTGAGGCTACCGTTGTCATTCACTTGGAAAATGTCATATTTCACTGCCATCACGGTAAGCAAGACAAAAATCGTTAGTAATAGATGCTTCACTGTCATAAAACCACAAGAAGAATAAATAATTAAATAAAAGTTTTTTTAAATATTACAAGAATTTTTTTAAATGTGTGATTTTTTTGGGGGATATAGTTAATACGAAGCGAGAAAAGTGAGAAAAACTAATCATTAACATTTTGATCGAGTTAGCTTTAAGGTAAGGGAACACCGGAAATAAAATTTTCTTGCAGTTTTCACTGTACTGTATTTATGACGCAGTGCAGTCTTTTATTCAAATGAAAATTATCAAAGTGGATTGCAATAATGCAATAATTTTATAGTGGGATCAATTTCGAAACCTGATGGTTTTGAAAATACTAAAATATGATCCACAGATCCGTTAAAATCAATTGCATAGCTTACGTATTATACACTTTGAAACGAGCGAAAGTTAAGTAGTGCAGCTTCAAAGAAGCTATCCTTTCAATCTATGACTAAAATTACTACCATATTACTTATTCGCAAGAAAATGAACACGGCCACTCAGATCTACTAGGCACGTAAAGTTCTCGTTTTGATTACTCTTAAAAGAAATTGTAAAAGTCTCCAAAAACGAACCAGGCCCATTCAAACAAAGTTGTGCAGGAGGTTTGGAGACGTTATTTAAATTATAATTTGGAATTCTTAACCTTATTTATGTCATTTACTTATTGTCATTACGTTTTTTGCTTCAGGTCACTTTCTGATCGGCGTCACATAGGTTGCTAATGCTAGTCATGTTTTGTGGCTTCATTTATCAGATTACGTTAAATTGCCAGGTTATGTTCACGGTAGTACTGGCCTAAGTAACGCGGTTGGTTCTAGCGCACCCTGAATTTTTGTATCCCCAATCTGTTTTATGTCGCAGTTTCCAGGTACACGACTATTCAGTCTGTATATATTTAGTACCAATTTTTATTTAAATCCTATTGTTATGCTGAAGCTGAGCTACAGGATCGTAGAATGCGAAATAATTTCGAGCTGATTCTCTATGTGACATTAGTTAAAACTGTCTATTGTATTCCCGGTAAATTGTTACCTGTTTGTCAGCTTGTATATGTTATTATAAGGGGTTACTGGTTATACTAGTGTTGATGTCGTACACCAACTTGTCAACCATAGTATTATTATCGGGCCCCAACTCAACAACCATAGTGTTGGTACCCTTCACAGGGCCGATATATATTAGTTTTGGTGAGTTGGCTATGAAGTCGCGTCGTCGAAGACTACATAAAGTTAGCTCCTCTAAAGAAGAAAATTGTACCATCCATATTTCCCATATTCCTCATCAAAATATATAGTGGATATAGGGTGTAATACCGGCTCCTATTGATGATTCACCATTAAGCACGAAACGAATGTGCACATGACATTATGCTTTCCGTTTCTGCTGGCTGCTTTTTCCTTCTGGTTACGTTTGAACTAATTTGTTATTATGGGTTTGAGCGCATTTTTCTTGTGCGGTATAATTGATAATACTCGTAGGTCGGTAAAAACTTAAATTTTTGTATATCTTCAGGTGCTCCGATAATTGGCCTTGATTGATGGGTTCTCACTTGTCCCTTCTTTTTTAAGCCTTCCATCAGCTTATTGTCTGAAAATGACGTTGGAACACGATTTTGTTATTAGGTGCATAATACCTAACACACAATTGCATATATATTAGCTCACCGCAACAAGCAGTATCTATTATATCCGATTTTGATTATAGTCCAATATGGATATTTGGGTTATTCTACATTGATATTAATATATATATGCAACATTTTATATTTAATGTTTTAGCGTTTTATGATCATATTCAGACATTCTGTTCTTTTCAACAATTGATTGCGCGGGTGGTGGCAACAATTCTTTAAATCAAGTTTGCGAGCCTGAAGTAAACACCAATCCCATTGTATTTAACCAGTCGTCGAGCAACATAACAAAACTACCACCAGTCGCAACTCACTGACGCGTTTCCACGTTCCGTGATCATCATCAGAGTACGACGGCAAAATGACTATCGAAGATCGAAGACTGGTTAAATAAAATGAGAATGATGTTTACTTAAAGCTGGCAAACTTGATATTAAGAATTGTTACCACCACCCTCGCAATCAATTATTGTAAAATTGTATTGCCTATATATTTATATGTGGCGAAAGCTGGAAACAGTTAATGTTTGTGACTGCATAGTAATTGTGCAGACGACATTTCCTGTCAAGTTCAATGTATGCGAGAGCCGCATATATAATTTTGCTTTCCATATATATGCAATGCGATTTTATCCTAGCTAGTCAGTTTGCCGTCGTAATCTGATGATGAACATGGAAGGTCGAAACGCGTCAATTCGTGTGATTGGCGGTAGTTTTGCTATTCTGTTTCTTGTTGAAAATTATTATACGTTACATAACTAAGGATGCAATTTAGACTGTGGTACAAGCACTATAGAAATTAGATTTGTTGGAAGTCGGCGTTTTCTTGGAGATCCTGTGTTCTTCTTGTATTCATTACGAACTAGCCAACCTGGTTTTTTTACAAGTTTATCGAAAGTAATTTGTTTGTATCAAACGTTTATTGTGCTTTTTCTCTATTGAATTGAACAGCTATCGAGTGGTTATTGGTAGAGAAGCCATATTTATCTTAGATCCGAAATTGAATATAAATATTCACATTTTACAGATAGAGATTGCCTTGAACATTGATCATGTAACTCGAATATTGAGTAATCTGAAACATAGTTCTTTGCGATATTGTTTTTTTATAAACCTATCCTAATATTATTCTAAAATCACCAATCTTTTTGTTGATATTGTTAGATCCACGGTATCAACACCAGACGTCTAATAATGACAACTATTTGCAAAATAGTGCTTCAGTTTCGCAAAATTCGGGTTACTACGCAAATGGATCTGGAGGTGGCAGCTCAGGTCACTGTCTGGTCGTGTATAACCTGCCATGGTCAGTCAGTGAACGTGATATCCTTCAAGAATTTCCTCGCGCTACACGCGTCCATATCAAAATGAACAATCAAGGACAGCCTGTTGGGTGTGTTTCTGAATATAATGAATATTTTAACTTTTATAAATTTCATAGTACCCCTTCCATGTGCAAAAATAGAAAGAAATTTTATCGGATAAAATGACCATTTCTTTCTCATTTTATTCTCAATTATCTGCAAATTAACATCTCTTTATATATAACTTGAAAGGCGAAGCACGATGGAAAAATGTAAATATTGAGAAAGTGAAATAAGGGAATAACCAATCTATTTAAATTTATTTGGAT
Organism: Eudiplozoon nipponicum; assembly: GCA_029291075.1. Lineage (NCBI taxonomy): Eukaryota > Metazoa > Platyhelminthes > Monogenea > Mazocraeidea > Diplozoidae > Eudiplozoon > Eudiplozoon nipponicum. The sequence continues at coordinate 8,417 of JAQBSW010006106.1, forward strand.
TGACATAATTTCTCTTTAAATATTTTTGACTAATTTATGAAATTCTGTGAATATTTGTTTTGGAACTGAGATTTGCATGTCTTAAATGAACTTCAGATCCTTCCATTGATGATTTGTGTTACAGCATGACAACCCGTCATTGCTTCTGAAATGATACTTCATTGCCATATTATCATAAAATTCATGGTTCCTTGCGGGCTGCCATTAAATCCTAGTTTGCACCGAAAATTTTAGATTTTCATTTTCCATAGCCCATTTGCCTATATTTAGTTACTAACTATACAAAAATAAAAATATTTACGTTTTCCACAAAATGTCTTCCGGAGGAGCCTATACCAATACAATTAAATTATTCAGATCTCCACTCAACACTATTTGTGGATAGATCACGCATTTCTCCTATTTCCTTGCACTCTGCGTTAGTGAGGCTACGATGCTTTGTCATTTTATGTTAAATTGATAACGTAGTAAAACAGAATTTGCGGTATCTCGTCAAATTTGATGACTATCTTCTTAGTACCGATATGGTTTATTCTACCAATGCCGGTTCAGCTTGTGGAGTATTTATACAAGTTTTTGTATTTGTGTTTGGCAAGAAAACATTTCGTGATGTTGCAAGACTAAAACTGTTGATCATTTCTAAAACAATGAATAAAACCTGAGGTATTGGCGTGACCTAAATAGGTTAAACTCATATCGTGATTAAAGAAATTTGTTACAAATCAAGTTTACCCGGAAATATAGCAAAAACCGCGTCTCATTTTTTGCATTAAGCATTCGCTTAAGGACCGACACTGCATTGTGAAGTCTATTCTATGAAATAGGGGATCGCGATACCTCCTTTCTAAACTCTAGAATGTGGGTGGCCTAGTTGATGCCTGAATTATTGTAAAGACATCAAATTTTGCGATGATGCACTGTTCGACAGCTAAGTGTAAATAATCTTATTTTGTAAATGGTTGGAGGCAGTTCACTTGACAAATTTATTAAATAAAATAGTATGACTATAATTTTCGCTGAGTCAATGTGGCTACCCATTGAATATCATGCTAACTCCAAAAATATACGGTTTTAAATTTGGATTTTTTGCTTTGGATGCGTAGGCTATGGAATGAATTCTAACTTTTATATTGTTCTCACTGGTTACATTTTGGCTTTATTAATACTGTTTTTGTAGTCCATCTTGAAACCTCGTTTAAAATTGGTAAATTTATCATTAAGTAAGTTAGCAAACGTCTTCTCAGAAATTTGGTAGGGCAGATGAATTTTATTTTGAAAATAATTTTCAATTGTTGGTTTTATCTATCGTGTATAAATTTTGTTGTTTGCTTACTTAATTTATGCTTTTAAGTGTTGCTATGCTAACTTTTGCTGGCCGAGAGGATTGCAATGCCGCTTTAGTTGCTTGCGCATGCAAATTGATGAATGGACGAACATTGCGCGCCGAAATACGCGACACTTTTCCATCAGGTAGGTTATTCATGTTAAATTATTTAGACTGTTTAAACTTCTCTATTATCATTAAATTATTGATAGCGTTTTAAATGTTATTTCTAAATGTGCGATAAAACCCGCGCTTATGGCCCTCTGCTCATTAGACTCTCTTTAGCCAATTCAACGAACTTTTTGATATGGAAATTGAAGTAATTCTTTAGAATTATCTAATAAATTAATAAGGCGTAACAAAAACGTGTGTAGCTTGTTAATGCTTGTCAAGGAGAATTATGACTATACTCCAACTAGTTCACTAATGAGTGGGACACCTTTGAACTAGGAGTTGATGGTATTGGATTCTGTCAAAGAGAACCTATGAATTTCGTTATGTAGCAATAGCAAAATTATAAATGTAGACCTTGGTTCCTCGAATGCTATATTTTACGGAAGAGCCTATGTCAATAAGACAGAATTGATCAAGCGTCTCCACAGAAACAAGTTTTCCATTATACTAGCCATAGATCCGTATCCATAGAAATTCCGGCCTGACGACCGGCGGGCACATACTAGTCAACCCAGAGAATGGTATCATGAACCTGGTCAGTTCTAAAAGGGACACAGCCATCATCCCGTTTCATATGAAGCCTCGAGATTGGTCTAACGCGAAGTAACTTTTATCGTTAACTGCGTAATGACGAAATGAGAGCAAGCGTGTGAGACGTACAGTGCAAGTTTCGGCTTCTGAAGGAAACTGACCACTGGCATTCGTACAGATAGTGCCCATCTGTCTTGGTGGGCAGACTATCTAGGATTCTGAAAACTCTGAATACAAACCATCCTTACTAGGATTGTGCAACATAGTGTTCTTTTACAGTCAACATATAACCATGAACAATAAGAATTGCAATGATTAAATGCTGCATCGGTCGTCGCGCAGTATAAAAAAGGGTCGCCATATCTGCTAGCCGAAATCGGGCTACTGAAAGAAACTTTATCTCCGATTCTGCCTCCTTTCCCTCTATTTCTTCTCAATCTAACGATAACGCTCTTTTAGATGCTATGAATATGTTTGGTGTATATTATGGTTATATGGCAGTGAAATATTAGTCACTTTTGGTATTTTTATGGCTGTGCATGATGATGATGTTGATGATGATTATGCTAGCGCAGATTTGCGCACAATAAATTTACCGATATTACAAATAAAATTATCCAGCCAAAAATGAATGGCTGTTTTCGCCAACGCAATCAACGTTCCATAACATAGTTTGATAATGATGGAACATCAATTAGTGCCTTCTGACGTTCAACTAGCATTAACTCAAGACACAAAGCGTATACTGGTCGTACTAGTGTCCGAAAAATAAATATTTAACAGCTGGCAGTAAAGTGCCGTTTAGCATTGTCTAAGGCTCAGGACAAAAATTGGCCATGAGGACTTTTTACAACGCATTGCCTTTCACTCTCAACCTAATAGGCATGTCATAGGACAAATGAGTGGTTCTCTAGCAACTGTGCTCATTTTATGCCTTGATTGTTAGCGTTTTCGTATCAAAAAGTCAGGTAATTACTGCATATTTCCACTACGAAGAATGCTGCGGTGTGTTTAATGATCAATGCCTATTGAAACAAAACAAGTTTTCCCATACTCTTATGGCCGATTCGATTTTATTGTCTAAGTTCTACAACGAAGGTCATTCTCTTCCACAGTCAGTAAAGTAAATCCAATTCGACTAAATCGTCTGCTACTCAGTTCCCTTGAAGAAGTCAAAACTAACAATATAACCCTTATTATACAATTTAAACATGAATGGAAAATCGAAAGCGACGTAAAATTCGGGAAAAGCAATGATAGTGGGTCACTGATATCAATGACACAAACCAACTGTATGGTATAATGCATAAATTTGGTCCACAGCATTCCCGGTTCAAACCAAGTCTTGGTCGGTCTAGTTTGTTTACGTTTATTCCTAGCTAATCCCTTTGATAATATAAACAGTACTCAATTTTTTTACAACATGGAGCAAACCTATACGCTAATAGGTGGTAGCAGTACAATTGTCGCCTTTTTTGTGATTGAATCCACCAACCACTGTTCCATTTGTTTGGGTCGGACTTATTCAGGATTTTGGTAATTAGCTTGTGCAGATCCTTTTTAATTTCTAATCTGTCGCACTTTGTAGGGTAGTGAGATGCCGGCCTTAAGTGTATTGACAATTTAAATAAAGCAATCTTGACATCGCCTTTCAGCTGTAAAAAATCATTAGCGTTTATACGACAATGAAGCATCATTTCTTAAACATTCATGTATTTTTGAATATTGTCTGTACTATCACGTTCTCGCTTCAAGTGAAACATGCTTATTTCCATAATGTATGAAATAAACTGATTTTCATAGGTGTCATATAGAGAATCATTATTTCATCGTTGAAAATGTGGCAATTCGATTTCAGATTTGGTATTGGGATCTAGTCTTTTTCACAATGTAACTCAAAAGAACCTGCGTCACTAAGGCAGACTATCAAGATTATCTTTATCCCGTTCATTAATTGTTAAAAACCCTTTAATGCAGTGCTTCCATTTTCAACTAAAGATATCCTATTTCGGCTATTAATGTATATTCTTTTCTTATACTCAAAATTATAATCCATTTATGCATTAAATTTAAGAGTATTCCAATTATTAATCATTTTATTGGTCACCTAAATATTTTGTCTTAGACTGACCGAAAACGTTAGAACAATTTTTAAGAGTTCTTTATTATTCATGTTTCTTTCATTATTTATTTATGTAGGTGGCAAAAGAAACTGGTCGCTGACTAGGCACATAAAATTAACAATCACTATCAGTTTTGCTTTAATCTTCAGCTCTTTGGTTATTACTTTTATGCATCTGTCATGTTGGCGCGATTAGAGGTTTTACCTTTTAATGTGCAAAATGGACTCATTCCGTATTCTCTGTTAGCGCCTTAAAGAGACTTAATTTAGTCGGCATAATGAGTTCAATGCTTCTAAATCCGTTTGTAAAAGTTACTTAGATATTTGTTTATGCATATATGTTCTAGCATTCGCAAACTTTAAAAGAAGATCTATAACTTACAGTGAATTCTAATAGTGCCTATGTCAATAAAGTAGAATCGTCCAACGTCCGCAGACTCACTCCTATTCAAGATTCTCTTAGTTAGAGACGATATCTTGTAGTGTGATCAAATGTATGGAATCGCACTTGAACTGTATTGTTACTGTGCAGTTAAACGAAACTCAAGGCTTCACATGAAACTCAATTAAGGTTGCATGCTGACATTACTGGTTTGACTTGCTATGCCCGCATGTCATCAGGACTGAAATTTATATGCACATATTTGAACAGTGGCCTACAAGTCCTTAAAAGTGTAAAGTCGTAAAGCGCTTTCGTTAAACGAATCTAGCAGTCACATTGCATGACACTGGCGAAAGCAGCTAAGTGGACTGTAAGGCATCGATCACTGACTGCTGTTACTGGTGGTGAATTTCGAGAAACGTGTCATGTGAATTGATTACACATCATATTCTAAGCCGGAACTCGGTCTGAGTTCGCCTTGTCGCTATTGATTCAAAAATAATATCAATGATCAACATCAGTGTAGTCGGCGGCATGCCAGTTCCATGACAGTTGGTTGATTCATGGTTATATGCTCAGTAGAACACTTTTCTGTCACAAAGCGCCAAGTTGGCTTATACAACAAGGTGGACAGATTCAGACATAAAAAAACGGCTAAATTCGACTACAACAAAATTGAGTATCGTAGTTCTTGGTTGGAAACTGCGCGATATGGCATCCAGTTGAACTCTGTGGCGATCTTGTTGCAGATTCATATTAGAATCGTCTTCGTAACTTGCTTTTCTTAGTGAGGCAGAGTAAGCTGCGATGTTTCATTTTGTTTATGACGAGACAGTGAAAACCGAAAGGAAGCTGTATTGCTGATGTTGCCGTGCCTTAACAATGTTGTGTAAAGTTTTGGCTCGCCTCACTTCTGTGTTTAATTTAGATAAATATACCCGTCTCTCACTCAAATCTCACTACTAATTTGTGTGCATCAGTTATTATTTTCGTCGCTATAAAAATTCTTTTTTATTTGTCATGGTTATATGGCAGTGCAACCTATACCATACTATAGGCTTTTGTTTGGCTGTGCATAATGATAATTGGTTAAAATTCTGTTGTATCTTGTTAGATAGGCATCAAACTTAGTTTATTCACTTGCGGCTATTAATTCGTGAGATCGTCTGGACACTATTGCTTGGAAGCCATGTATGCTTATCGTCTACTTAGTCATTTGTGTATCTACTCCAAATACTTTTTAAAACTAAACGAGAAGAATTCATAAATAAATTTACTCTAATTTTTTGCTGAGTGTTCGTTCTTTCTACTAAATGATCACATGCAAATGCATAAAATAATTATTTTGCCTTGTGTAATGTGTTTACGGGTAAAATTAGACAGGTACGCCTTTAACTGTGTAGATGTATTGTATTGCAATACATTTATAACATCTTTATGGATTAGTGTTTTTCTCCAGAATTGTCCCTAAAATAGAGATTGCATGCATTAGTAATGGCGCAATTGAATTATTTTGTGTTTAACTTATTGTTTACTTTTGGTTTCTTCATCATGATACGCTTATTATTAGTTTCGTTAAAATATATTTTGGTCTTGTATACATGGCACTTTAGATGAGGATCAACAATTTAGTTATCGCGAGGGTTCTAACAATAATGGGCTTCGTAATGACAGAGATAGGGATCGAAGTGATCGCGACCGAGGAGACAGAGATCGCGATCGTGATAGAGATCGTGGCCGAGACCGGAATGACAGAGACAGAGATCGAGATCGTGGAGGAAGAGATAGAGATCGAGGAGACAGGGACAGGGACAGAGACAGAGACAGGGATAGGCGTCGTGGAGGTGGTGGTGCAGGCGGTGGAGGGGGTAATGGAGGAGATGATAGATATGGTGGTCGATCAGGCAAGCTCATTATTTAATTTGGTTTGCATCCTTAAGTTTGCGCAGTTTACGAACACTTAACTGAATTTTTAATAAAACATGAACATTTATAAAAGCTCGTTATAGATTACACGAAGTGTTTTTGCACTATCTTATCAATCGATTTACTGCAGAAAAATAGAAAATAATATTAAACAAACATATTTGTCAATAATGTTCATATATAAGAATCATAAGTAAGCAAATCAAAACCAAGGTCACAAGCTTGATATAACCACCAATATATATATATATATATATATATATATATATATATATATATATATATATATATATATATATATGGTATATATATGTTATCGTTTATTTCAAACACGCAACCTTGTTAGATTTAAATGTTGTACGACTAACATCATTAAGCCTGTTAAAACTGTTTTCATAATTTTAAATTGTTTTATTTCCCGTAAACATGTTTTGGCATTTTTACGGCAAGTGCCAGTTTGTCATTTTTGCTATGAGTAGGACGCAATATATTGGTACTTTCTTATGCAATACGTTGTGTTTGGCTTAACCGGGCAGCAAATGCGTCTATGTTTAATGACTAATGTGAAATTAGAGACAGCGTGCTATGTACCAAAGGAAAGATTTGGTTTCTGAATGCAACTTTTACTGCTGACGCCCCAACCCAGACGCTAAATACAGTTCTCATAAGTGTTTTCTGATAGACAATCTAAGACAAGGAACTGAAACTAACTAAACCGGGCTAAATGTACGACTAACAGATCTTTTAAAGTGGACACGTAACTGAATATTAAATTCACTTGTTTTTTTATAGTTAAAGCGACAGTTTGATGAGTCCTTCCTATGCTAGAATTTTACTAAATGCCATTATTATGGCATTTTAACCATCCAATTGTACGGCACGTTAACGTTTATTTTAGGACGTTGTACATTAAGTTTTATCTTCAGTTATTATTACACAATGAGCTACATTTATCTGCGCATGTGGATGAGCTTTGCCTTTTTTATACAAATTTTCTGGCCATCAAGTTCGCTTATGATTTAATTATTCCTATTTATTTAAAGCTTCTGCACCTTCCTTCGTAGAATTAAAACCCATTGCTTTTGAATTAACCATTGGCTGCAATATAAAGCATTGGAATAGTGCTAAAGCTACCTCGTCTGTTAGTCTGTTTGATTTTAGATGACGCCGACCTGCATCAAACATTTCCTCAGACATTGACTTAGTATTATTAGGAAAACTAAAATCTGTTTTCCTTGTATTACATTTCATGTTGGGCGTCTCATAGTTCTGTTTTGCTTTGGTTGCTCATCTTTGTTTAATTAAGGAGGCGGGGGTGGATACGGAGGTCGCGACGATAGAGGGCGTGAACGTATCGGAAGTGGAGCAGGTGGCCCAGACAGATTTGGTGTAGGTGGAGGGGGCGGAAGTGGCGGTGCTGGGGGACCGCCAGTCCGCCGTGGTTACGGCGGTGGAAGTGGACCTCGTATTACATCGGCCGTCATTCGCCGTCTTCCTGGAGACTCGTCCGATTCGTCTGACTATGACGATTAGGTATGATCATCACAAATATCAGCTACTATGTCTATTGAACTCACGTTCCTCCTTTGCTTTTTTCATATACTGTTGTGCTACCCTTTTTTTTACTTTTGTTTATCAAACGCGAAAGTTCTCCAAGAAATCATACATTTTTCAAAATGCGCAGTTTATGCCGCTGGGTGTGACATGGCAATTTTGGTTCTAAACGTGATTGCTTTTATGGGTTTTGCTTCGGTATTCTATATTTACACAAGTTTGGTACGGTTTGGTTTTCCAGCCTGTGTTGTTTTGTTCACATATAAAGTTTTTAGATTTATCTTTTTTATATAAAGTAGATACTGTTGACTTTGGCAAATGCCTAGGTTATGATGAATTTAAAAAAGTAAATGATCAAATTTTCAATGATTCTGTAATGATTTTTTGTTGTTTCGCTACTAAAGCGTAATTATGGTATTGCTACTTGTTAAATTTTTCCAACGGGGTTGACATTGTCTTTATGTTTACTTTTAATAACCATCACGTATTAAGCTGGCTCCTTCCTCTCAACTACAACTTTGCGTATTGCGTCTTCGTAGGTAAAGACTTGTTACATTAATTTTCCACTTAAACCGTCGGAATAAGAACATATGCCAATTTTACCTATTAATTCACAAACGCGAAAAAAATTAGTGGAAATTCTAAATTTATTAGTTCAATAGACAGCATTAATTTGAATCAAGTGGTTAGCAGTATGTTGTCACTTTTTTCTCACATATTTTTGTGCTGCTTGTAGCTATTACCTGGTTTTAGCACTTGCCACACTTTTTATTTTATTGTCTCTACTTCGGCAGTCATTAATCTCTTTAAATATGTTCTCATTTTCTTTCATATATATAAAATATATATATATATATATATATATATATATATATATATATATCAGTTCATGTACATAGCCTCTGACCATATCTTTTAGAATTAAGTTAAAATTCGTTTTTTCAATTAAATACATGGCTTATTTCTTAGTTGTTTAGATTGATTCAAAACAACTTTCACCATTTAGCCGGTGTTTTATATTATGCTTATATATATTTACTAAGATTTTTTGTGTTGTTAATCGGTTACTCCGTGTGCCTCTTAAGTAGAAGGCAATGTTATTCGCACAGAATTTTCGCTCTTATGTGCTATTTTTATACAATCTATTCAATAGTTTTGAAACTCTTTTGCGTGACAATTTTACATTTCTCTCATTATCCTCACTAAGTTTTACTTTTTCTTGTATTGTTGTTAGGACAATGTCTTATTTACATGTCGTTAAAAAAGGCTCATTTACCATTTATACGATTATTGATAAGTCAACGGATTATAACATTTTATTTTTAATGAAATATTTTCTTTTCTCATTAAGTTTCCTGGATCAGTAGCTACTTTGAATTAGAATTTTGACGGAAATTGTGTTGCTCGTACTATAGTTAACCTGGTCTTCCTGGTGACCCTGTGTGCCAGATTGTAATTAATGTCTTAAGTGTGTATGCATAAATGGAGATCAATATTCATAGTGGGCTGAGGAATCGATTTTGCGAATTAGAACGCTCGACTTATTTGTCGCTAGATTCTCACATATTCTAGTCTTTTATAATGTCTATTAGTGCGATGCCGTGGAATGAAGTATTCGTTAACCTGAACAATGTCCCGCTATGTGATTCCTGGCCTATTTCTTCTGCAGTAATAATCTATCTACCTAAGGTTCCTCGTGACTTTTTCCAACAGTACCCACATCCAAGGCGGTACTAGTTCTACAACAAAATGTTGATGTTGCATCAAATTACAGCCGAGTGGAACTGGTCGAATCTTTGGTTTCACCATGGCTTCATGTCTTCTGACAGTTAGCTGGAAATGACCTAAGACACATACATCGATTCATAAAGCCGACCAAATGAGGGCAGTTATAGTTGTCCATCACGCAACAGAATATATTTGACTTGATGCTTCGTGAAATAGGTAGATTTCTGAACCATATTTTTGCCAGAGGAAAACGCATCTAGGCGTAACGGTATGTAAATCTTTGCAGAAGCGGATCTGTGGTCACTTGGGATCTTTGGTAGCCGATTTTCTTAATTGTTGATTGTGCGCTGCTACGCATTAACCTGAACATCGAATCAAAATGGTTTGAGGTTTTTAGCTTCCGATCATAATTAATGGACAGTAGCTGAGCGAATTAATGATTCTCTGGAGATCATCTCTTACCGAAAATGGATCATTATCACTTATCTCCACGCCAGGAGTATTGCGGTAGCTTAAGCAAATCCGAAAATCGTAATTTTAAATTTTTGGGTGCAATTTTTAATGCTATTTTAACACCGGGTACAATTTATAGTTTCAAATATATAGTATAGCTCGCCATGACATCTTGTACCTACCCGAATTGGTAGCGGCTGAATTGTCAATAAGAGCAGCGATGGTGGGAAAATGATATCGTCAGCGAAATTCAAGAATGCGACGGTGCGCATGTATTTCGTTCATTTATCCCATTTCCTATCGCAACTCTGCATGAGATGGCGCGTTTAGCCTCTCCCGCTCTTCACGAATTCTCTTACAAATAATGGTATGACCACCTTTGTAGCGCCAAAGGACATACTGACAATAGAATATTTGGCAGGAATGTTGAATTCTTTTTTTTGTTGATAGACAGTACTTATGCAATATTTTACTCATTTGGGATGGATCGGTGCTGGTGGTCGATCAGTATTTCCACCAGAGTCTTCGGTTATGTTTTCCCATGAGGGTTTGCCACTACATCAAAAGTATTTTGCTATAACCGATCAATGAAAGTTTGATAGCATCATCGCTGAACATTCTGTTCTTAATGTCTCAAATTGAGATGTCGGAAATACTTGATCAGGTTCTCTTTTGGAGACGTTGTTTGGTATCTGCTGTAATGACAAAATGACGACTGGGAATGTGTCTGATATCAGCATACATATCAAATTTCTCGGGATTCAAGTCTGCTTCCGATTCTTTGTACGTTATTGACCATTTTAGCTTCGCAGCAAGTGTCACATGCTTAGGAGCTGGTGTGGATAGTAATAAAATTGTTATGTTTTACCATCGGAAAACCATCAGAGACTTTCAGTGGCTTTTACTTTATTGCGTTCCGAATTCTGTTGTTCCGATGGCTCTTTGGAATTGTCGGTGTCTGTCGAGTTTTGCTTTACATTTGTGCTCATTTATAGGCTCGGATATTAGGACATAATGTGGGCGGCCGTATATTACTGAATTTCTATTGGATTGACTCAGCACTTTGTTAAAGGATTTTGTCAGTTGTGTTGTAAAATTTATTTTATGTTCAGATAAAGGCTATTTTGCAGTTGTCACTTCAATTTACCAGCCAGTTCCTTGTTTTCGCATTGTCGATATGAATCGGTGTGGAATTGCCTGGCGGTCACTAGCATAGTTAATTCAATTAAAGAAAGACTAAATCATAATTATGTCAGACAGACGCTCAAGTCTGGCGAAATTAGATAGTTTTTCAATAAATTCCTTCTTGTTTGCAGAATGGTTGAATGTCAACACGTGCGTTTTGGTTTCCTAGAGGCAAGTTGTTTACGCGGGTCGTAACGAAAGTCCAAGGAGAGTTTGTAGCGCCCTATTAAGTATGGTCTTTTGGGCATCATTGAAAAGGAGATAACCAATTAAATTCCTAGCTAAATCATTCAAATTGGGGCGGGAGAAAAATCCGCTGTTGGTGTGTAGGACTCGAATGAAACATTTTCAATGCGTTGATGATCTGAAAACAAGTAATGTCGATTATTTAAGTCAAGCTTTCGGACATGATAGAGAAATCAATATTGTTTTCCTTAGCCAGTCACACAGCAAAAGTACCACCATTCAAAATTACTGATGCGTTTCGATATTCCGTGATCATCATCAAAGCACGAAGGCAAACTGACTAGCAAGGACCAAACCGCAATGCTTAAAGAAGGAAAGCAAAATTAGATATGCGGTTCTCAAGCCTAGTTATCTGAAATATATTGTATGAACATTAACTTTGCAAGTTAGTTGTCGTGCTCAAATGAAAATGTTAGATTTAGGCGCGTTATTACGCCTGACTAATGGTAGCTTTGCTGTTGTGCAAATGTTTAAACGCAATGGGAATGGTGTTTATATCAAAGTCGTAAACCCGATTTAAATATTTTTTTAATGACTGACGTGCAATCAATGGTTGTTTAAGCGAACTTGTTGCGCCTGTACCTTTCTTCTACTGTGAAAAATGGCTAGCTCGCGAGTGAAGAGTCATTTCTTTTTATAAGGCATTGGATGGACTTTACTAGACTACGTGTAAAAAATAAAAGGTTCCTGAAGGTCGACCATGCACAATTTTCCATGTTCGTTGCTCGAGTACGAACGGAGTGGCGTAATTTCTTGCGTGCATGTGAGCATGACCTTTTATGATTGATGTCGGGGCCTCCAGGCATCCAACCTAACTCTGATGATGGTTTTAAGCTTGCGCGTCTTAAATTACTCATTGAAGAGTACGAGACCTTATTGATCTATCCACTCTGAAAGGCTAAACAGTTAATGTGGCTACTTTTATTCTGTGCATCAGTCGTTTGCAGTTTGTAATATTATTTTGTAATAGTTCCAGTAATCTGGAAGATGGTTAGAATCTATAATCTGGGCGACCATTCATAATTGAAACGTATTATTTATATTCAAATTTCCCTTCTGCATGCTATCTTGTCGCGCAATTTTAACCAATGCCGTCTGCTGTGACTCGGTTTAATGGCGCCAGGAAGCCCCATCGCTACTTGAACAAATGACTGACCATATTGAATAGGCAGTTAGTCGTCTGGTGCTGGCATTGCTTTCCCCTAAAATACCTAATTTTCAAAGGTTTCTATGTGGTCGCACCGGACACAATGACTAATTTCTAGTCGTTCAGAGATAGGATAAATTGAATGATAATGTAAGCGCAATCACTGAACAGAAATTATGACATTTATCCTTCATAAAAAATGACATTTATTCTGTGGTGTCTTTCGATGTTAAATTTGATATAAAAGCAAACTTTGTACCAGATAGCAATTTGTAAAAAATTTGGTTGAATGCTTGTTTAATTGGTTAATCTTTATGCTTGTAATCGTTTAAATAAGCAGAATAGCATTCATTGACATTCAGACACAACATTTTTGACTTGCTGATAAAAGATGAACGTTTTGCGTGATGAAATGAATTTTTTGTACCTTCAAGGTACATAAAAGGCAAAATTAAGTTGATGTCAATAAATTAAAATAAAATATTAATTATTTTTAGTTTAATTATGAAAGCTGCTGCACACCTACACCAACTGTTTTCGGACTATGAATAAAACACAAAAATCATTAATGGGACATTCTCTAATACATGAGCTGGTCTAAAGTTTAGGCTGCATATTGTTTCGGTTCTTTAAATCAGGTTTACTGGACCGATTTAAGCACCAATCCCGTTGAATCTATCCAGTATCACAACATAGAAAACTTACTCTCAGTCATACATACTGACGCATTTCGGCATAATTTGATCAGCATACGTGCATGTTGGCAGACTGACTAGCGAGGATCAAACCGCATTGCATATACATGGAAAGCAATATTGGATATGCGGCTCTCACCTCTAGCAGTCTCGCATACATTGAACTTGACTGCAAATGTCGGCTGCACAATTTCTATGCAGTCACGAACATTATCACGGCTTTCTGCCATACATATATGCGACCAGCCTGAATTTAACTTAATAATTGTTTTTGCGCGGGTGGGTGGTAACAGTTCTTTAAATCAAGTTTGCGAGCTTAAAGTAAACACCAATCCCATTGTATTTAACGAGTCGTCGAACAGCATAACAAAACTAACGCCAGTCGCGACGTACTGACGCGTTTTGACCTTCCTTGATCATTATCAGAGCATGATAACCAACTGACTAGCGAGGATCAAACCGCATTGCATATATAAGGAAGGAACAATTCGATATGCGGCTCTCAACACTAGTCTCGCGTACATTGAACTTTACTGTAAATGTCGGCCGCATAGTTTCTATGCAGTCATGAACGTTACATTCTTGCAGCTTTCGTAACATTTCTACATCTATGTAAGCAAACAACCATCAATTGTGCGGGTGGTGAAAAAAATTCTTTAAATCAAATTTACGAATCAGCTATAAGTTGAAAGCTGCATATCTAATTTTGTCTTCCTTATATCTGCATTGCGGTTTGCCGTCGTGCTGTGATGATGATCAAAGAAGGTCAAAACACGTCAGTACGTGTGAATGACGGTTGTTTTGATGCTTACATTCATATAATCGACCATGTGGGTTCTTCGAACATCTTTTATAAATATGTATTTATACATTATATATATATATATATATATATATATATATATATATATACTATATATATATGCATAATATATAAAGTTGCGTATCATATAAGCATAATTTGAATCAGATGGATAAATTATATCGGTGAAACAAATTTGTTAATATTGAAATAACTATTTAAATATATATATAACATACCTATATATATATATATACTCTATACATATATATATATATTAAAGTACCTACTATTCACACTGAGTATACCAGAGGTATACTTTACGCATATGCTTATTTATACTCACATTTTATATGAATACATAAATATCCATACATATACACGTCTACACACAATATTTATAATATTTCTATCTAAATCAACATGTAAGCAACCATGTGAGTTCCACTCACATATACGAATAAATAGAATCATTCATTCATATATATATATATATATATATATATATGTGTCTACACAATATATATATATATATATTCTTCATTATACAGGAATAAAAACATTAATAAAAAAGGAGATAATGGCCATTTATTTCGAGACTACTAAACTTCACTTTACAATTTTTATTTATATACATTCTGGATGTATGTAAATAAAAGTTCGTAAAATGAAGTTTAGTTTAGATAATGTTCATCTATATATATTTGTGTTCGAGGTCTTGCCAGATATTATTGAATTATTCACTTATCCATCCATCAATAAATTTATATGTATGCATACACGTGTAGAAGCAATATTATATATATATACCTATATATATATATATATATATATATATATACATTAACACATATAAGTAACTATGTAGTTCAATTGTACGATTCCTCTCTATAACCTTTTTGCACACAGAATGAGATTGGGTAAACGGGGGATTTGAGGATTACTGCATTTTGATAAAAAATTATAAAAATTTCGATCGTTCTGGCGTAGGAAAAAGTTATTAAAAATCGAGAAATCAATGGTAGGCGTGTATGCAAATCCCTATGGTTTGCTTATAATGATTCTATAAATTTCACTTTAGATTGGAGTATGTATATATGCTGTTGTGTGCGTGGGCGGTTATATGGATAATTTTTTGTATAAATGTGAGTATAAGAGAATAGATATGAAGATCGGATATTAGGGAGGTCAACGAAAATACTCTAGTAATTAAAATAAATCTAAATAGATCCGCTTTGAATGAGGATACTAAATTCGCCACAAGTTGTTTTTTTCCTGTGGGTATGATGTCAACCCTGAAGAGAGGACTGGAAATGAAGTCCAGAAAATTCTGGAAATCTGGTTTTTAAGTCATTTTCAGACAAGCAGTTGATGGACGGCTTCTAAATAAAGGGACGAGTAAGAACCAATCAATCAAAGCCAAATCAAATTGGAGCACCTGGAAATGTACAGGATTCAAGATTTTACTGACCTACAAGTGTTATCAATTGTCCCGCACAAGAAAATGGCGAAGTAATAACATTAAAGAGGGACAGCACTGCGCAATATACATCAATATTTAAATAAGGCTGTTGTGTTAGTACCTTATACCGACATCATGGTTACCGAATATACATGGTACTAACACAATATGGTTCTTTTACGATAGTGTTGTTATGTTTTTCGACGACTGGTTAAACACTTTGGGATTGGTGTTTAAATCATGCTCGCAAACTTGATTTAGAATATCACTATCACCACCTGTGCAATCAATGATTGTTTCATTGGATTACCTAAATATACGTGGCGAAAGCTGCAAAATGTTACTGCATGCAAATTATGCAGCCGACATTGCCAGTCAAGTACAATATGTGGGAGACTACTAGAGGTGAGAGCGGCGTATCTTGTGTTTCTTTCTACATATATGTATTGCTGTTTCGTCCACGCTAGCCAGTTTTCCGTCGTACTCTGATGATGATCATGGAAGGTCGAAACACGTCAGTACGTGTGACTGACGGTAGTTTTGCCATGTTGTTCGACGACTGGTTAAATACAATGGGATTGGTGTTTACTTCAAGCTCGCAAACTTGATTTAAAGAATTGCTACCACCACCCGCGCAATCATTGACTGTTTAATTGTATAACACTGGTTGCTGTGTCGGTACAAAGTGCAAACAAAGTAGATTTTAAGGTATTCTAAAGTTCACCAAATTTAAGATTTGCAACTACCTTTGAACGCCTGTTACTTCAGCGAATCCATGAACTCTGACATTGGTCGATATCAGTCATCGCATTTACTAGTAATCATTACATCATTCAATTATACTTTAACAGTTAGATACGCTTTGTTGCGGAGACCTAATTTATATATATATACATATATATATATATATATGTATATATATATATATATATATATATATATATATATATATATATATATATATATATATATATATATATATATGCAAGTATGTATTAGGTGTTGCGCACAAATTAAAATTAGTTCAAATACGACCAGTACGATAAACCAAATTTAGCATGAACGGAAAGTATAATATCATATACAGAGTGTGTGGATTTGTTGGAGTAACACGAGTTCAGATGTAATTGTAATTCTCAATTGTGGTGAACTTTAGCATATCTTGAAATTAATTGGGTTAGCCCAATGTTCCGACTCGGCAACCGTAGTGTTGGCACCATTTACAGGCTCTGTATATATATTATATATAGTGATTTGGTTTTGAGTTCGCATTTTCGAATACTTTACATGAAGTTGGCTGAAATACTGCCGGTTTACACATTCTTATAGAAGGTTGTACCGTCCAATTGTCCCACATTCCTCATCCAAATATAGAATGGATATAAAGCGTAATTCCAGCTACTACTGATGAGTCGCCAGTAAGTGCACAACGTGTGCGCACTTCAGATTATATCTTCTGTTCATGCTGAATTTGGTTTATCCTTCTGGTCCTATTTGAACCAATTTGTTACTAGGTGCGCAAATCCTAATGCATAATTGCATATATGTTAGTTCTCCGAAACTAACAGCATATAATTGATTGCTTTTGGAGTCTAACGTAAAACTGGTTCTGGTTTAAGGATTTTGCTCCACGGATAATTTGAACTGAAGGCACGTAAGATGTGACAGTGACAGTGCTGTTGATTGGGCCTTATTTGTTTGCTCAACGATAGCCACTTATTCGTGGCTCCGAAAATACGTTTCAACTGTGCTTTTTTGTTTCGGATGACATATATGGGCTGTGTTTCTCAAACGACGGTTGTCGAATTCCTGTAAGCATCTGTAAAACAAGACGATCTCTAATGTCGTTGAATATAGAAAAACGGCTATTTTGGAATATCGACACATGCTGCTGTTCGAACACTTACCGTAAGGTGAAAATATTATCCATAGAACCTCATCCTGGCTGTAATCGGGATTAGTGTTCTTAGGTATGTGATTCGTGCGAATTGCTGAGATGTAAAATAATCTAAACTCGATTGGAGTCACGCTGAATGAATTTAATTTACTAGCTATCATTGTTTTAGTTTATACTATGAGAAAAATCAAAATCCTTCCAATATATATATATATATATATATATATATATATATATATATTGATAGTTTCTAATTTCACCATTTTTATTTATTTCTTATGTATATATATATATATATATATATATATATATATATATATTATAATATATATATATGCATGTGTGACACATAATGTGTGTAAAAATAAAAGTATGATGATAGAATTTGATTATATGTAGTCAGTAAACCAGCCATTGCATTAGATACCAGTAAACCAGCCATTGCATTAGATACCAAATGCAAGTCATAAACTGGGCCGGTTTCGTCTATATTGTCTAATTATCATTCAATTGGCATATCTGCAGAGGCTTTAAATAAAATTGCCCCCGGTTCTAGTTCCGGCCGCAGTAATTCAGGTAAGTATTCGGGGAATTTTCAGTAATCGCATTTGCTATCTTACTCAATGTTCAATTTATATTGGCAAGTTACATATAATTAAATCCTGCAATTGTCCTTTAATTCAACATCGTGCTCCAGGTAGCAATGCTTTTGTCTTTTGAGACAATCGTGGGTGGTTAGTTCGAACTTTAGGTTGAAAGCGATGCAGATTAAAATTGAACACAAAAGAAAGACTGACCGAAAACTTCAGATGGTTTTTAACTGAAATAGCACGTTGTGCGCAGTTTCAGTAGCGTATCAGATGAGTTGAAAGACGCTGAAGAAAATGTCTCCCAGTTTAAATCGCGGACGTGGAAAATCTGGGAAGTACTTGATGAGTGTCCAGGAAGGACGGGATGGATAGTTGCCAGCTTAAGTCGAACGCGAAGCAAAATATGATCCAAGTAAAGGAAAGAATGACCAGAAGACATATTTTTTAAACTGATATTTTTGTGCTATGCCCGGCTTCGTGGGCACATTGGATGAGTTGGAAGACAAGCAAATACCTACCGTGTAGCAATCAACGCCCGTTGAACCACTATATGTTGTTCCATCAGCTTTTATCCGAATATTCATCGTAGTCTATATTCTAAACCGCAGGTCCATGCCGTCTACCCTTCCGATTGGAACGATTACTCCAGTCTCATTGAATACAAAGAGGTCGAGTACCGGCTTAATTTATAAAATTAGGAGACTAATACAAAATAGTTTTTTCTTAAAAAAACATCAAATCAAGTGTGTCAATCCTAAAGATGGGACTGGAAATGAACTCTCGAAAATTCGGAAAAAAATCGGAAAATCTTCATTTTAAATCATTTGCGGACAAGCGGTGTGTGGACAGCTTCAGAGTCACGGGACCAGTGAGAATCCATCAATCAATTAAAAAAAGCAATCTGTGCATCTGGAAGTGTAAAGGAATCAAGATTTTACCGACCTACGAGTGCTATCAGTTATCCCACAGACGTCATTTGTAGTATCAGCTCACCAAATCAACTCAAAACCGAACGGGTAATTATTTCACGTATAAACCAATCACAAGGAATGTAGGTAATCAGCTGCCCGTCCTCCATTCGACAGCGACGCGCCTAAACTTCACAACATTCTGCACTTCACTTTCACATGTCTCGGATAAATGACCGAGTGGTGAGGGGACACCACTTGTACCAAATTCCCAAGAAACTCCATGAAATGTGGAGCCGGCTTATCCTCCAAAAGGAGTCAGCCGCAGTAAAGTAAAGTAGTAAGTAATAAATGACTGGAGTTAACGTGTTCGCCGGTGTCGAGCGCACCAAATTGGGTAGTATAGGATCCACTCGTCTGCCGGGATGGGGTCCTCGTGCACATCACAGTTCTTGGTTAGAAACCCTTAGCGATATGGCAGCGAATCGAGCTCAGTGGCGATCTTGTTGCAGATGTATAGTAGAATCATCTTCGTAACTTTCTTTTCTTAGTAGGGCAAAGTTAGCTGCGAGGTTCGGTTTGTTTATGACGTGATACGGTGAAATCCGCAAGGAAGCTGTGTTGCTGATATCGCCTTGCCCGAATGCTAACTTGGCCATAATGGTGTTGTGGAGAGGTTTAGTTTGCCTCATTTCTGTGAGTTATCCTGATAAATTTACTCATAGTAGCAAGGTTTTCCTTCTCTCTCTACCCCTCTCCCTCTCTTGTAAATCTCAATAATAATTTATCTAAATTCACTTTTTTTTCACTCCTTATGGTTATATGGCAGTGAAACATTAGTCACTTGACTTTTGTGTGGCTGGAAATGATGATGATGATGATGATGCACACCAGGGCTTCTTTACTGAGTAATGTCTGCTGAGGCCATGCCTCGACTGCATTAGCCAAAGTCGACAACGCGAAGCAGAATCGACTCCGGCTTGGCCTCCATTGTAGTGGTCAACGCCTGTTTAGCTACTACGTCTTTGTTCTAATCCAGACTGGCAATTCTGGCAAGCATTTTATAAATGCTTAGGAGGGACGAAACCGGTCTACTTGATGAATTTCATTTTCTATCTTATGAGATGTTCAGTTTATACTGAAAACATTCAAAACACGAAATCCCACAATTATACTAAATTCAATGGCACTGCTTCTGCTGGTGTTGGGGTCTGTTCCATAGTGAAAGATCGAGGATGACTATACGGAACTTCAGATGAAAAACGATGCAGAATGTGATCCACATGGAGGAAAGACGGACGAAGCTAAAACATAATCTGGCATATAACTGAAGATATTATGCAATGTGCGTTTTCGATGTCTTAATGAACGAGTAGCAAACATATTATGAGTTCTTCAGAAGGAAACTAGTCAACTGTATGACTTCCATTAACTATCTTATGAAATGTTTGGTTTATACTGGTGAATTATATATTAACAAATATAGCCGGTATACTTTAATTCATTATCACTTCTCAAGGTGACACAAAGTTATTCTTCTAATGAAAAATTTTGGATGGCTATCTGGAACTACATGTCGAAAGCGACACGGAATTTTGTCCATCTGAATTATAGATATACCAAAACAGAAGTTGCTGCGTAACTGAAAACTGTATGCAATGCCAGGCTACAGTGGTGGAGTAAATGAATTGTAAAACTCTCAAGCAAATGCTGCCTGTTTCAATTCCTGGCCACGGCAATTCTGGTGTGTAGTTGTAAAAATGTTGATTATTCAAAATTTGTTTAAATTTATTAAAATTTATTTGAGCTCGCGTTTAAAATTTACTTTATTTATTGTTTGTGGAATGTTTTTATATTGATATAATTTCCAAAATAATGGATTAAAGACACAAAAATCGAAGGCTTAAGCGAGGTAAGATTAATCAAAGCAATCCATCATAAAGTACAAAACGGTCATTATTTAACTTTTTTGACGCAGAAATCAGATTTTAAACCTTTGCCCTGAGACTGAGATGGGTGATAATTATGCTCACGGATCTTAAAATCTACTCAAAATTTGGATATTGAATGCGTAGTCATTATTCTGAATTCGGAACTGTAAATTGATAGTACTTTCAGATGTGCATATCAAGTTGCTCGAGGAAGGTTATCGCAATATTTTTGAAAAGTTAATATGAGAACTTCAATTGTGTTTGTTGAACTACCGAACATGGATTTGAAATATGAGAATTTCACGTTTTATGTTAAGGTGCTGTTAAAAGAAATTATTGACCTAATCTCAGAAAAACGATTATCTTGGTGTATCGACTGACATTGTTTAACACTTAGCTGCAATTTTTTAAATACTATGGTATATTTTATAATCGAGTTTGTAAAAACTGAATTCCTTAGGGTTGATCAGAACTACTGCTTACGTGGTGACGTAAGTCTTTAGTTCGCGAACGGGTGATTGTTCCTTGAGTTCCTTAAGTTTCCCACAATAGTGATGATTCTAGAAAGGATTATATTTGGGAATCTCAGTTTTTTACTATAAAAGGCTCTTGATGGGAATCAGCATGGATTTGCTAATTGATGGTCGATGGAGTTACGCCAGGGAAATTGAACGTAATATTTGTTTTGTATTTGTTGATATTGTTCATACTTGTAATGGAGTACTACTATCATGTCGGATTGCTATAAGCTAAAACCTAAGTCGTAAATTCATGGACTTTATAATCAACTTTTATCAGTTGAACTGTTGTCAGATAAATAATGATCAATCATAATTGCTACACGTGAATAATGATGTGAGTCAAAGATCTCGCTCGTGTCTAACAAAATTTAAGTTTCTTTATGGCTATTTAAAATGAATTTTCGAGTAAGATATTTAATTATTTTCTCCCTTGGTGAAAAGTATTTTAAATATGCCTTAACAAATATACCGATTAATCTATCATAACTGGATAATCACCTTACAAAAATGGAATAGAAAATATAAAAATTGGAAACCTTAAACATAAATATGGGCTGAAGTCTAGACACGAACTTATATATTTACACGAATCCGTCAATAACGAGGAGAATCTATGAACTCTCAGCAAGGATATTATAGATTTTTTAATTAATTTTTATTGTACGGCGTTTTTCAACTCGCATACGTATGGTATTGTGAAATGTACCGAATTGGTAGGCTTTAATATGACGAACGAATACAAAAAATTATATTATTAAATATGGATTTAAAAGATTCTTTAATACTTTAATCAAGGTTGCGATCTTGATATAAACACCTGACCCATTGTGTACATACATTTGCCAGTATAAACTGAGCATCGTATAATTTAGAAAGGACAATTTATCCAGTAAACCGGTTTAGTCCTTATTGGGAACTCATCACGTATTGTCCAGAATTTTCCGCGGACAGATTTTTTAATATATTGCTTGTTTATGGAACAAAACATATTTGTTCGTCCAGTATGATTGTGGCCTTACAGAGAAGAATGGTGAATCAACATTGCCTAATAAATCTGGGCTCATATATTTTGTAACTTTTGTTTTCCTGTCTTAGAAAATTATAGTTTTGCAGTATAAACGTTTGTTAAAAATGCTCACTTTAACCTTTACGTGGATCTGTTTATTGCATTAATCTTCTCTGATTTCAATGATTTAATAGAACTCTTCAAACAAAACAGAATAATTATCAAACGAATTCACATTTTAGAAGAAAAAACATATAACAATTAAATTAGGAATTAAAAATTAACTTATCCGATTTTAAGAATAGTAAAAAACAATATACGTAAGTGAGCGATCAGTTAGAAATGGCCTCATTTGTAGTTAACATATGTCTAAGAAGACATGCCATTGCTGGCGAAAAGATTGACAGACATTTAAACGAATAAAAAATTTAAAGATTTAACTTACCTGGGAAATGACCTTTTATCTGTTATATTCAAAACATCGATAACCACAAAATTTATTGCATCTTACCGAATGAAGAAATGTCTCCATAAACTTAGACTATTGATTATGAATTTAAATCATAGCTGAGATCTGGATATGAACCACCATCCTATTACATGTAAAAATTTGTCAGCATAGACAAAGCATTGCGTAATTTAGAAAGGGAAATTCCCCCAGTAGTCTGGTTTCGTTCTTATTGGAAACTCTTCAATAAATGCCCATAATTTTCCGTGTACATGGCTCGAATCTGGGCATTTTCTTTTCACACTCTGACTTTATCCACTGAGTCACTCTGCTGCACACTATACATGATTTTCAGTTATATAATAATTAATTTGGTTAGCCTTTCCTTCGGGTGAAGCGTATATGGCATCTCTTTAAACCTAAAGATCCAACTAAAAAAATCGCAACCTTGATTTAAATAATTGTTATCACCGCCCGCAAAATCTATGATCGTTTCATTATTGGTTTTGAAGTTGGAAAAAAATGACGACAGCATCACAGATGGGAAACTTAAATGTTGAAGTGGACAATTTATTCTATTTGACGAAGGCTGTGACGTGTAGAAATGAGATTATTCTACACATGGGAGATAAGAGTAGTTAAGATAAATATAACTGACGATGATAAGAGGATGCTTGATGATTTGACTCCAGAGATGGCAATAACATAACCGAGTTCTAAAATTATTTCTAGCAACTTCAAAAAATAAGTTTATTCGTCGAAGAAAATGATAAACAGATAAGCTACTGGGGAAATGAACTGTCTCGTACATCGAAAATACAAATATGGCAGATAGACGGGCTGGAAATTTTGGCAAAGTAGTAAAGCAGAGCTCAGTAATTTTCATTATATTACGTGAATGAGCGTCTTATTAAAAGTAAGGTTAAATTTTAGCTGAACTATTTTTTTATACATAGTTAACTTAACTTCAACTAAACGACTTTATGGCGGTATTAGCAAAAATCTTGTTCAAACATGATAATTACTTCTTATTCCGACAGGAAATTCAATGCAATTTCCGATGTGTGGTGTTTTCGTTTGTTTTGACTCCAATTTAAAGGTTACATTGGCTAATGCAAGTTCTGTAGTGTTTAAGTTGTGTTTGTAACAATGAAATTGAATAAAAGTTTTATGACCATTTCGATGACTTAGAACGTAAAAGCTGTATTTTAGTCAAAAATTGATGCATAATTTATGTTTTAGTAAGTGATACTAACAGATTTGTTTACAAAGAATTGCATTTTAAGATCCTGATATGAGTCAGGTAAAAATGGAATAGATTAAAGACCCCAATTTCATTATTAAATTTATATAGAAAATGTTTGCAAGTAAATTATTTTCCTAAACTTGTACACAAACAGATTATATGTAGATCGAATTTTGTCGCTATGGCAATAATGACAAACCTCTCACAAGGTGCATACGATTTTATCTGCAATTTTTAGCTAAGTTATGTTAAGTTGAGATGATGTTAAATTAAGATGAACATGTTAAGGACTTTTCTATTTTATTATTCATTTGATTTTGCGAATTCTTGTTTTATATGCTGATTCCTAAAAAAATTAGAATTGAAAGTTGTATTGATTTGGAGCTTTCAAACGATATTTCCAATTAAATTATGTAATACAATGATTTATTTATACTGACAAAAACATATATATGTATATATAGGAATTAGTGTTTATTTCAAGATCACCAACTTGATTTAAATAATTGTTATAATAATTGTTACATAATTATTCAGTTCAGTTACGTGTACTCACTTAGCGTGGTATCTTTTCTATTCCGACGGATTGGGGGTGGTTATTTGAATTTTAAGGTCTAAGGGATGCCATATAGGCTTCATTCGAAGAAAAGG
Source organism: Eudiplozoon nipponicum (assembly GCA_029291075.1). Classification (NCBI taxonomy): domain Eukaryota; kingdom Metazoa; phylum Platyhelminthes; class Monogenea; order Mazocraeidea; family Diplozoidae; genus Eudiplozoon; species Eudiplozoon nipponicum. Next base: position 33,346 of record JAQBSW010006106.1, read on the forward strand.
CTACCCAATAAACATGAGTTATGATATAATCCTTAAAAGGAATTTAGGTTTGAGTAGTGCTGCCTTTGTTCGAGCTGATACCACAATTGGCGGTTGCGGGACAATTGATAGAACTCATAGATCGGTAAAATGTAAAGAAATCAAGATTCTACCGACCTACGAGTGCTATAAATTGTCCAGCAACCGTCAATTTTGGTATCAGCTCAAATATTAGTTAGTTTAAAACTGAAAATTGTGTGTAGTGTGAGGCAGAGTGACTCGGTGGATATAGCTACAGACTCAGTGCCCCGGTTTGAAGAGTTCCCAATAAGGACGACACCAGTCTACTGGATGAATCGTTTTTTCTAAATAATACAATGCTTGGTCTATACTGACGCGTGTATATCTATTGTAGGTTTGGCATTTATGTTAAGATTGAAACTTTGATTTAAATACTTTTTATTTCTACCCACACAACAAATGATCTTTTCAATGAATAATTAAATCATTCATATGAACGCGTTTAATCATTGTTATAGGATTACTTTAGATAGGCTTAATAGCAATTAAAAGTTATGCTCGAAACTGATATGTATTTACTTCAAATGTAAACCAGTAAAATAAATAGGCTCAATTGGAATTAACTACATTCATATTTATCAATGAGTTAGAAGTATTTATTAATCTTTTATGCAATTGAATACAATTTTAAATAAGAAGAATTTCTTTATCGGAATAAAATCTCTCAATTTACATAATACATCACAGTTACATATAAACACAGCATCACAAATTCAAATTAACTATAACCAAATGAAACTCATACAATATTTTTAAAAATTGAGTGTTTAATGGTATGCTTTGGCTCTTTATGCTATATAACTGAGCAAGTTTCCATCCAATCAATGCATACTTTTATTTATTTAAATCAAGTTTGCGAGCTTGAAGTAAACACCAAACCCATTAGTTAGTTTTTCTATGTTGTTCAACGACTGGTTAAATTCAATAGGATTGGTGTTTACTAAAAGCTCGCAAACTTGATTTAAATAATTGTTATCACCACCCGCACAAGCGATGATTGTTTATATGCATACTCTTGTTAAAATGCACACAAAATTAACCATTACACATTAGGTAATGCGTACTTTCTTATACATTTTCAAAAATAAGGCTGGAAGTATTTGCTAAAGTCAGCAAGTACAAACGGTCTAATCTCATGCACACATACGTTTTGTGCTTATTGGTTACTCGGTAGTAGGAGACGGTACTTAAACCAAAATCGTTTGTATGTTTAGTCAAGAAAAAATAGCGATTTATAATAATAGGAAAGAGCCATTATTATTTTGTAAGTAAAACATTATGACAACTTTACACATGTATACTCTTTAAAACATGAATACACTAAACTAATAGAAGCAAAACTATAAATTACCCCCAATAACGCGACACACTTGCACGAGAGAAAATGTAGGAACTCTTGTCATTAATAAATTATAATCTATATACAAATTCTACTCCAGGTTAATAAGTTATCTTTGGTGCGACTAATAACGAAGAAAAGGGTGATATCCAAATCGTATTTCACAATTTCATCGAAACCACACAATTTTTAAATTTGAATACGTAAATGCTTGAATGGTAGCACATTGTGGTAATTTTTCTGCTTGATGTCAGTGAAAGTTATTATATTTTATCAATATTACAAAAAACTTATCAGATACTATACTCGTGATCGGTAGAGCTAAATTGACGCCTTGCCAATGGCTTCGTATACACTTAGGAAAAAACTGTTTAAATAGAAATTTATTATGCAGAAACATAGCCTTTTCGTTTCTGATTATACTAACCTAAAGCTGATTGGATAGTTTTTAGATTACTTTTCTATGAGAGGTTTTCATTAAACCGGCATAGTTGTAGTTAATTTTGTTCTATGCAACTGTTCTTTTAATAAATCCTCATCTCACTTTGGCTGCTTTCGCTATATTGGTAATATGCACGCATGCGGATGTTGCAGGTTGACGAATTCTCTTTTAGTATCTAAATGCTTAGTACCTACACTGAAAAAATTGTGAAAACTACTAGTTAATTGTGTATGAGATGTTGCGCACCTAGTAACAAATTAGTTCAAATATGACCCGAAGGATAAACCAAAGGCAGCATGAACGGAACATCTAATCTCGTGCAGATTCGTTTTGTGCTTGCTGGCGACTCATCAGTAGGAGCCGGTATTACGCCCTCTACCTACTATATATTTGGGTGAGGAATGTGGGAAAATAGGACGATGCAATATCCTAGACGAATGTGTAAACCTGCAGTAGTGAAGCTAACATTATATGAAGTCTCGACACTGCGACTTCGACGCTAACTCACAAGTAAATGTGCACAATGTATATGTTATATTGATGATATTTTGGTTGTAATCAATAACGACTCGAAATTACGAGCACTGCTTCAAGTTTTAAATGAAGCACCCAAACTTTCAGTATGTAAATATGCACGCATGCGGATGTTGTGGGGTGACAATTTCTCTTTTAGTATCTAAATGTTCAGTGCGTATACTGAAAGAATTGTGCAAACTACTGGTTAATTGTGTATGAGATGTTGCACACCTAGTAACAAATTAGTTCAATTATGACCAGAAGGATAAACCAAGGACAGCATGAACGAAAAGTAAAATCTCGTGCACATTCGTTTCGTGCTTACTGGCGACTCACCAGTTGGAGCCGATATTACGCCCTTTACCCACTACATATTTGGGTGAGGAATATGGGAAAATAGGACGATACAATATTCAAGTAAAATTGTTTTCGGCAAGGCATCAATGTCTAGGACGAACTCAAATTCATTTTTTGTGTTGCTGTGAAAAATTATATCATACTAATTTTCTTGCACAGGAGCCTTCGAAAAACTTCTTGTCGCTCTTAAATAAGCGATTGAGTTTAAAAGTCATCTGAGAACATAAAATTTCAATATATAATTGACAGATTGGTCAGTTCACATTCAAAAATTGACGTATATACTAAAACAACAACAATCCTATATCTCATAAATTATTAAAAGAGGATATCAAAATATAGAGATGTATTTAAGATCAGAAAATAACACAATTTACCTGAACATACCATTAATTTGGATTTTATTTTTTCGTACACCACAGAAGAAAGTTGAAGCGGCATTGACACGTACAATTAATGCAGCTAAACTACGTAAGTTACTAAGGGTAACACACTTGCCTGTAAAAGCAATCAAAGTGAATCATCCGTTAATGTCCACTTAAAGTATTATTTACCAATATACATGCGCAAATTGTCAATCGGATTACGTAGGCCGATTGATTATAATGTTGATTACTTGAATGAAGGAACATTGTAACTTAAACTTCTGTTTAGTATCAAATAGTGGATACACGTCTGCAATTGTACAAGATATCGTTGAAAGTTTGCACTTATGTTCCCCAGGCATTGCATTTAAGATAATTACTCAATGCAATAACGGAAGTGAGTCAGCCACAAATGCAGCTCTGTGGATAAATTTACTGCAGCCGGATTTGTGCAAGCAGAAAAGCATGTTTGTGCACTGAGCCTGAAGTTGATGTGATGCACACCATTCACTGAACATTCCCTTATTTCATATTTCTCCACACATTAAAATTCTTTTTTGCCTTTCAATATATATATATATATATATATATATATATATATATATATATATATATATATTTGAGAAGTAAATTAGGAAGATACGGTTCTTGAGTCTGATATATGTTCTTTTTATCTTTATACATTGAACGATTACTATGAATTTTATTAAAGCTCGTATTCCAAAATAATTAAATAATGCTCACACTTTTTAGATCAGTCTAAAGTCATAAACCATATGTTATCTAGAGTCTAGGAGATTCTAAGACTACAGTTCCTTGTAAGATTTGTGTGGTTCTACCATTTCCAATCACACCATTGGCAAAACTACAGGGCAAGTTTAAGAATATCTGTGATAAATGTAACCAATTATTATTTTATATATCAGAATGGCATTTTTGGTTTTCATGCTTAATTCTCAAAATTGTTCTCGGCAAAGTATCTATATCTAGGACGAACTCAAATTCATTTTTTGTGTCGCTGTGAAAAATTATATCATGGATGCTATGCATACTAATTTTCTTTCACTGGAGCTTTTGAAAAACTTCTTGCAGTTTTTAAATAAGCGATTGAGTTGAAAACTCATCTGAGAGCATAAAATTGCAAACGCCTCACATTTTCAGTTGTGGGTGTGATACTCTAGTTTTTCGGAAATGGTCTTCTCTGATCTGTTGCAGATAAACATCGGAATCAAGTTAGTTTCTTTATCAATTTATTCACGACCACACACTTTTTTTACTGACAATTAAGTTGCTTTTACAACGCCAGTCTCTTTTTATCCTCTGTCAGATTTCAATATCTAATTCTTAAGCAATTCTTTTAATCAAAGAACATTTATTAAATAAATATGTCAACAAATTTTTAAATTGATTTCCAAGTATATGCGGATCAAACACGCTATTTTCAGAATAATTATCTGCGTCTTTGTATTACTCAGCAGGGTTTTTATGATCCATGACCCTATCAAAGTGAGGTAATAAACTTAGAAGGCACCTGGAAATGAGCATTGTAATAATTAATAATAATTAATATTGAAAAAATTTGGAATTGTATATTAGAATTTAGTATCACAATTTTATCACATTTAACGATAGTGCTTGTATGATAGTATTTCTTCAGTTGCATGTATAATAAAAACATAGAAAACGAAATTAAGATGAAAAATATTTGCATAAACCAACGGCACAAAAGTTACTTTAATTTACGCATTGTAAACAAAACATCATAGATGAACTTGATTGTGTAATTTAATTTAATTAATTTTTAACTTTGATCAGATTTGTTTTATTCGTTTGTAACTTCTTGATACTTTATTACGAATTTGGTGTTTTTTCTTATTCAGAGTTACGTTATTACAAAGCGAGCCATACTGCAATCAGTAACTTGTCGTATATATTCACATAGAAATCATTTAAACTTCTCCTAAATTTGATTTTGTCGTTAATTTAGATGTTGGCCAAATAATAATTATGATATAGGCACAGACGAGGTTTAAAAACTTATTGCTGAGTAACTATTAGCCATGCTCATCCTTAAAGTATGTCGCGATAGCAAATAAATAAATTATATTATCTACTTTATGATTAGTGGTATTTGTTTAGGAATAACAGTTATTAATATTTATTGATGCTAAATGTTCTACCATAATTTGTATGAGTCTTGTCCTATGTTCGTGCCTTTTTATTGTTGCTATATTCCCCTGTATGACGAATCTACAAAGAATTTAACATGGGATCATGATGATTTGACGAAAGTCATACAAAAAATATTTCTCGTAAACTGAAAAGTTTCTGTTGATCATTGGCAACTTTGTTACTTTTAGTAAAAAAAGGTTAACGTACTGTGCCGCTTCTTGAACCATTTTCTGAAACAATACTACAACGTTTGGTAACACTTATTGCTTATCTTCAAACTTACTTTAAGCCCCGAGGCTACTCAGTAAAGGGTAACTTTAAAAAAAATCCTTCATTATTTTATTTTTCAGACATACTATTTTTTCAACTCTGGTCGGCTTTACCTGATGATTTTGATGTGGGTAATTATTGGTTTGCTAGAGAACGCTCAGTGTGGACTTATTTCTTCTCTATGTCGAAACATCTTATAGGTTTAGATGAAAGAACTTTCGTGCTATATATTTTTTGTTAATACATAAAATGAATTTGATTCTCTCTCGGTTTTTGCCATAATAAAGGAGGTGATTGATTTAAATGTCAAAAAATTTATTCAAATATTACCACATTACTGTTTTGTAATTTATATATGTTTATCTAAGTATAGGTTGGTCATTCATTGTTGTTTAAAATGACCGGTGCCACGAATCAGATGTTCATCCTTTAGTTATTAATTTAACAAATAAAATTTGGCTCTATTTACTTATTGCTCGATAATGCTCGAATTTGTAATTTTATTGCTGTACTAACGATTGTTTTCTCATAGATCTTGAGCAAAAGGAATTCTCACATAATAATATCATGAATTTAGACGACCATCTTTTAGGACTTGGATCAAATTTTATTCACTGAAAACACAGGCGATATGGTTAACAAAAATGACCAATAACACAGATTAACACGAGCTGGATAATGATAAGTTATTAGAAATAAAGCTGTCGAAAGTAGGCTAAGATTTAAGCAATAATCTGCACTGCCTGGCTTCCCATGAAATATATGTATTTCTAATACTTTATTGTGTGCAAAAAGGAGTTTGGGATTAATTAGATTCTATATTTAATATAAGTCAATTACAAATTTGCACGTAATGGATTGTCCCTTTATTGAATATAAAATAGCACTATGGAATAAGGCTTTTTAAAAGAGATTGGTGAATTTCCTCTGATCGGCACTGCTGAGATTATACATCATCGAATTTAGTTTTTATCCTTTGAGACGCCGCAGTTCGTAAGATTGTGCTTCTGCATAAAGATATTTTTTAAATTAATGTACGGAATTATATAAAAATTCTATAGTTACGTGATATAAACTATAAAAATGATCTTAATGATCAGCTATAATTCCATCGATTACTGAGATCAATAAGAGAAGTGTATTCTAAATGTTTGTCATTTAAAATGTTATGTGAAAATACGAAAAAATAGATTGAGTTAATGTTTTTTAAATTTTTACGTGAGCTTTTCTCTTTCAATAAAACCACTGTTTGGTGCATGCGTTTTTAACTGGAAGCCTCTGATTTGCTATATCTCATTAGTAATTTTTGTACTTTACACACACACACAAACACACATTTAAATATCTGTTAAATTCGGTTATGTAGATTATATTTGAAATTACAGTCCTATTAATTGATCAATTTAATATTTTCGTATTTTCATTGTTACATTTTTTAATTTAGAGAGTTAAGCTCAACAAATAAATTATTTTCTATTCTATACAAATGAATCCCAATTATTATTAAAATTATATGTTTACTTGTAACTCACTAGACTGTGCGTATATAATGGATATTCTATTGGTTATATTATATCTAAAAAATCATATATCGGAAAACTCGAAATAAGTTTTACTAATTATGATACCTCTAATGTGTATACTATTTATTCCTTCGATATTTATATTTTCTTTTTAGAATATTTTAATTTAAACATATGTGATTTTTAATACAATGTTTGTTATTAAGCTTGCAAGAATATTTGTGTCTGATTTTCATTAATAATGTGCGCTAATTTATAGAATTGACCTGATTCATATATTATCTTTTATGTTCATTGGTCTTCATGATTCGGATGTAAACGTGAACTTCTCTATTAGATCTTAACGGACTTGTTTTCATTTTCCTTTAAGAAAATAAAGATTTGTCACAAAACGGTTTTTTCAGTAAATGGATAACGGTAGTTGGCTGGTGAATACGATAAAATATTGTTTTTTTAAAATGAACATACGTGTTTAATAGGTCTTACCGCTGATTATGAAATTATTTAGGTAAAATAAATCATTTAATTTGCACTAAAATTTATCAGGCAAATTAGAATCTATTTGGTGGACGATCCGACGAAATAGGTTACCATAGGACCAACTAAACGGCACTAAGTAGTTGGAAGATATATGTGCACCTTATTGAATAAAGAAGACGCATCAAGTAGAGAAACGGTAGCATTTATAGTAAGTAAAATGCCCCGTGTAACAAAGGAGAGACTCCGTTTCCGTTATAGAACGAAAGCCTACCGATCGTCAGATCCGTTCCGTCTATCTATAAGAATATTAGTCAGGACTAGTGTATTTGGAATTCTCCATTTATTTGACATCTCGAAGCTAGAGGAATCTATTTTCTATTTATCGTGGAAACCCTCTACGTCTTTAAATTTGAGACAGACACTCATGTTAATACAAGATTAAAGATAACTCGACAATTAGATTAACATTCTTTTTTCTGTAAGCTACTTCGCAATGAAACTAGAATGCGATTTAACTTTGAAGCAATAACGCATTAAAACTACCAGCATTCCCAGAATTCCACTACTCCAAAGTATATAAGAAACCAGATTTATAATAAACAGAGTGGATTTTTATACGTCTTTATAGGGCTCTACATGGATGCAGCAAGTTAGTACATTGGGAGACACTCGCTCTCTAGATCAGAACAGCGTTTACTAGAGAATAAATACAAAACTTAACCCAATCTCGAACAAGCAGAAAAAACGGCTAACACACGTTTAAACAAAGAATGATTATAAATTATTAAAATATTTTTTACACAGAATATTTGACTTAAAGACCAACCGTAATCCAAATGGCTAAATAAAAGTGTAATTTAAACTTTTTCGGAGCTCTTATATCCTAAATACGCACTAATATTTAAGAAGAGAAATCATTAAATAGACGTAATTTCCTCTCGCTGGTATGCGAATCGTTTTTCTCGATCGTGTTTTTTTCACTGGTGTCCTTGTGTCCTTTGGTTCAGCTTATTTTTCAGACTATATTTCATTATAAGCGCCAGAGCTTGCGAGTAAAATGTGGCTTCGGTATCTCGATAGTTCAACTGGTCTTGCCTATCGGTATCCCTCACTAGCAATGAGCGACCTAGTGTTCTTTTACAGTCCACATTTAACCACGAACAATACGAATTAAAATGTTCGCTTCTTATGGTTATATGGCGGTGAAACATTAGTCACTTTTGGCTTTCGTATGGCTGTGCATGATGATGATGATGATGATGATCTTCGTCTATCCTGGCAAATTGTGCATCGTAGCGATAAATATATATCTTGTCCTCATTGTTGGTTACTTCAATAACTATTTTCCTGGTTTGAGGCCAGGGACGCTCCAATTTGTCTATCTAGGGCTGAAATGAATACAACAGGAAGTCCTCACAATAGTGCACGAATTAAGATGAAGCAGTCAGCATAATGATGGATGCAGCCTTCGAGCCGCCGAAGTGAATATAAATAATAAATATTTGTATTCTTATTTACTAAATTGACGCGTTTTATACGAGCAAACTCCTATAAATAATTGATTAAAAATGAAGCATTTGTGTTGAGTTGAACAATGGCTTCTGACGTATTGGAAAGCTTAGTAAGAGTATTATTTGCACAAATGAACACTTTGATTGCGGAGTTGGGATAATTAAGTCTCGGGTGAACGCCACATTTATAATAAATTCTGAGAGAATCTGCATAAACGACCCAACCAATATAGTTGAAAATAAGCACAAGAAATTAGTCTAGTGGCAACCATACTTCGTCTCCATAGTAAAACTGCGTTTAATAGAAAATAATACAAAGGCCGCATTTAAGCACGAATACGCGTAAAAATGTCTCACGTGAATTTAAACAGATAAAGTTAAAAAATGATTAAAATTATTATATTTCTTCATAATCGTGTAAGAAGCCTGTGCTAATACAAACGACCAAGCAAATTCGTTAATTAGATTTTAGTTGAGGCGTGAAAAAAATGCAACTGATGAACGCCTGCGGTAAGGATGGCCGAAATCTTTTACAAAAAGAAAACTACTGGAACAATGAAAGCTGCGTTAGTCAAAACACAGATCAGATAATAGTTTTCTTAGACATTGCTTAAAAGAATGCGAAAATTGCGAAACTGGATTTTCCTAAATTACATGACCTGTGTATTGACTAACACAATCTGTTTTTTGTTGTTATTTTCGTTGGAGATATTTCTGATGCGGCATGCGATATTTCCTCTAGCTGTGTCATTTATACTTCTGATTGGACTTTCACTGGATAGGTGCGCATCACGTGTCTGCGTATGTCCATAAATGCTATGTACAAACAACGAAATGAAACTAAAGTTGATGATTATTAATTTACCATTTATATGCGTTAGACTGTTTTTTATATTAATCATGTGAAATGACGTAACTGAGGTCGTCCTTACATAATAGGGTTGGAAACCAAAATCAGATATACTCTTCATACCCAATGCCAAGGTAAGTGATTAAAATAGAAAAGAGACGGGTCATGCAAGTGTAAAATTCTACACAAACCAATTGAGTTGTACTTATTACTGGCTTGTTTAATAGCAACTGTAGTAATATCATTAAACGGGCCCACGTCACTTATGTCCAATTATGCATGTGTGCATAACTCAAAGTTATGAAGGTAAAATAAATTAACACACATGTAAACCAATCTAAGTGAAACTAGATGTTAATTTACATTTACACGCATGAAACTAATTATTTTATTCTGAATATTTGAAGTTATGTAATTTCAGTGTGATCTCGGTAGATAGAGTGAGGGCAAGATGAAAAATTAAATTCGTGTAATTGATAAAATTTAGTATAATTATAAGCTTTATTAACATATGAAATCAGTTAAGTGATGGTTAGAGAGAAAAGGTATGAAAATTATTTAACGAAGGAATGAGCAATATAAGAAAAACAGATCAAAATCCTACAATAAGCTGTCAGTTTACTAAGAAACCTAAAACAGTTGACGGATGAAATTTAGAAGGATTTTACATTCAATAATTGATTAACCATTAATGAGATAACAAACCCACTAAAAGATCCACCTTAATTCGATATTCATAATCTTTTACTGGAGTCAGATTCAGATTCTGATTCGTGCTATCATCTTTTCAACCACTAGCTAATGCTGGATTCTAAATCGAACATAAAGTTTTTCCACAGCTGTTTTATTTTTAATGCCATCCTGTGATTTAATTTCGATAGATTCTATAATCAATCGTGTCATTCTGTTACGAATTCATATTGTTATGCGTCTACAACCATTTCAGTTAATAGTATTTCCAGTCACCACTGCATAATGGGCCAGGTCAGATCTAGCAACAAGTCCATGTTCCAATGCAGTTCTATGTTCTCCTCTACTTACTTTGATGGGATGCATGATTTCACTTGCTTACCTGAAACTACAATCATTGCAAGGGATTTCATATACTCCTGCTGTTTCTAAGAGTCCAAATTTTTTCATTTAGGTTAATAAGTTTAGCGTTTAGAGTAAGGGGGTGTCTTCACATGGTTCTTATATTGAATTTTAAAGCTATTGATTTTACTTTTCTGTTTAATTTATAGTTCGGTAGCACTATGATCCTACAATCCTACTTAGCTCTATCAGCTTTTATGTAACTCAAATTAGGATTAAATTTTCTTACGACATCCATCATTGTTTACCTGATTTTCGGATTGCGTACCGAAATATTTGAATCCACTGTCATCATGATTTTTGCAGATATTTCAGGCTCCAATTACGGAGCCCTTTTTCAATGCCAAACACATCACACACTTAGTTGACAATCAATATGTCAAGTGGAAATATTAATTTAAACCGCCTCATTTATACTTGATTTTAGATCTCTTAAGCATAACGTTTTTTTATAAAATGTTAGGAAAGTGTATGTTAAATTGGTTTGTGTATGTGTCTACATGTATACACTCTTCGCAATGAGATTACAGTTATATAATGACAATTAATGACAACTCACTAGATAAGCGTATGTCATGCCTGTGTGTATGTGTTCGCGTTTGTTTTGAATTGAGGAGTAATCAGTTAATGCAAGTGTACACTCATCCCAGTGAAATTACAGCGATTTGGCAACATCTGACTATTCACTGGATAAGCGTGTTTGTGTGTATGTGCGTGAGCGTTTACTTAAAACTGAGAGCTAATCTGTCACATGTAATTACAGGCACGTGTAACAGTCATACAAGTAAAACTAAAGTAATGCTGTCGCCCATTTGTATGTGTTTCTTAAATTTAAAATATACAGAGGATATATATATATATATATATATATATATATATATATATATATATATATAATCTCCATAATGTTCCTCTTACTTTCTTCTAATATTAACGAGTGCTCAACTAGGAAACTTCGAAAACAACCCAGTGCTTCAGCTACTGGTATATTTGTGTACATAGTTACTACATCTAGTCTTACTAAATGATCACCTTCGTTTAGTAAACATTTATCAACAATCTCAACCAAATGATAAGAGTTCATCAATATATGATTTGCGAAATAGGAATATTTTCCTATTCTATGACGTAGAAACTTAGAAATTTTATATCTTGTCGAGTATTGGACATTGGCAATAATTCTTAATTCATTACCAGGTTGATGCACTTTAACCTAACCATACATTCTGAGTGCAATTGTATCTTTGTGTATGAGTGTGTTACCATGTTCCAAATCAAATTCCTTACTAGCAGTCATATTGTTGAATAATAATTCTACTTACTGTGTTGTTTTATTATATAATTTAGCTTTGATTAACCCTCCTGAAATTTTTTTATTATAATCGTATCGACTTAAAAGAACGGTGGTTCTTCCCTTATCCGATTTTATAAATATAAAATTATTCGATAAAAACTTATTTATGAGGCGTTGAATTTGGTAATCGGTCTTAATTTATCCACTTGGTGCGTTAAGACCTTTGAAGCAAATTCTAATTAAGGTTTAAACTCAGCCTTATTTGTAAGAATATGCGAAGTTTTAAAAGCCTCCGTAATGACTGGTTTTTCACTTGAAATTTAGTGTTGATAGATGTACTATACGGTTAGCTATAATGAAGTTAGTACTGTCCTGGGAAGGCATATGAATTCCCACTTCGGCCAGTTTACATTATGTCTAATTCTGACTTTTCTCATTTCTCTATTATGGGCTTTTTCAGTAAACTTCTCTGCACATGTAAAATAATTTGCGTGCAAAATTATGTTCATCTAAATCCAAGACAATGTGTTCATATTTTTTATGACTGAACTATGTATATTGAGATCACTCTAGTCTTAGACCATGTCAAAAGTTAATAAAATAATTAGTCTGACACGTGCAAAGTGTAATTTGATGAAAATGTGTATTAATTATATTTTATTTAGTAATATATACTGAGTTATATATACACGCAAACATGCACATACATAACTTGCGACTATCTCATTACATGAAAGCCGATTGTATTAAGTAAGGTAGCCCTAAGAATGAAATTCACACGTGCTTGGGTCATCTGTTTTCTAATTATTGTCACTTCCCTAGGCATGACACATAAAAAGTACATCTGCTTTGCGCCCCCTATCTTATAATGTGATGGCGACCTCAATTGCATCATTTCAAATGGTGAGTATCAAACAAATTGTCTAACGTATGTAAATGGTGAATTAATATTCAGCTACTCTAGTTTCAATTAGTTGGTTTTGCACAGCAGTTATAGACTTAAGCACACATGTGACGCGCACCTGTTTAGTCAAAGTTCAGCCAGAAATATAGTTGCTATGGAAATTGCTTCATTAGTCTGATTTAAAATTTATCATGTACTGTGGATCTAAGAAGGATGCCACCAGTTGTATTCGAAAGAACTACAACGAACAAAACAACTGGAACTCAGCATGTGTAAGTTTCAACACAGATTAGCTAAGTTTATTCAGACCTTCGATCCACCATTGTTTGATTAAAGTAAATATGATGTACGAAATATTTATTTAATCTATTTGCCAATTCTGGTATTTTCCTCTTTGATTGATCGACACATTATGTAAATTGGATATTTAAAGTAGCATGTACTATTTATTCGTGCCGAGGAAGAACAAAGGAAACTTTATAGAGATCTATTTCATTGTGCGGTGCTGTTTTCTGAACACATACTCAGTGCTATATTAAAATAATTTATTAAAGTTTTGACCTTTGCATATACAGGATTCCAATCTTGCGGAGGAGGACTTGAAGGGTATTACCGAATGGTTAACAGGAGATGGAATACTCAATGAACTATTGATATTGCGCTAGAATTGTTTAGTGTTTTAGTACAGGGACAGAAATATTACTGGAGTCTAAAGGGTTCCCATTAGATGATAGTTTCTAGTGCAGCTGTCGTCAATTTAAAATCACATAAGTCAGAAAAGCTCATGGAGTGAATTGGTGATTCTTACATGCTTTTAAGAGTACATTGTACTTCTTTCCTAGTTTAGGTGGGCCAAGATCTAAAAGCAATACAAAATCAGAAGAGCGAAATGAATTGCAGAGAAGAGTAGAGAATCCACACAAATAGGAGCAGTTTAATTGAAGGGATTGCGTCAGAAGAACTAGAATATGCGAATAAATAGAACAATACAATCGTCGAGGATGTCCGGCTCGGAAACATCAACAAGTAAGAAGCTCACCAGGTCAGTAGGCAAGGCAATGAAATTCTTCATGAACAAGGATCTCGAGGAGTTCCCGGTTGTAACAGCAAAAGGTCGAAATTAGAAACGATTTAGGTGAACTAAGGTGCTTTATCGATTCGAGTGCAGAGTTGGGCATAGCTTGATCAAATGTGATTGAAATAAATCGTCCTTCATTTGATTATAAGCAATGGGCTGCCAACAGATGTCCAATAGTGGAACTAACGGTGTTATTTGGACAGAAATGTACCTTTAAGTGAAACCTTTATTTGCTGAAACAAAGGAACATATTGCTAGGATGAATTAACTTCGTTTGGATAAAACACAATCCACATTAAAAAGGAACATATATAAGTCTAAATGTAAAAAAGAGGACATAATGAAGCATAATTTTACATATTCTTTGAAAGTTCCATGATGCTAGTGCACGAAAATGTTTTAATGCTTGCACAGTTCTGGACAACGCCTTCTTATTTAAATCGCATTCCAAATAGAGAAACAAACTACGGCACCTAGATTTCATTAAAATTGAAAAGTGTTTTGTTGGTATGTTTCAATTCTTACATGATTCGTTATGGTCATACGTGCAGCACAAATCTTATTTTGCACCAAATTATTTGGTATTTGTTTCGATAACCGTAAATACGTTCTTCTTCTGCATCTACCTAAATATGAGTGTTCGGAGGAACAATTCCAATTAAAGACAACTTTAGAAACAGTTTGAGAGGAATTTAATCTTTCACGCTAGGTAGAGGAAGTTTGATGGTGGATGTTATCACAATTAAACCAGCTGCAAAATATGTAAAAGCCAAAGCGGAACGCAATCTACCTCTTATGCTCTCCATTGTTTCTTCAACATTGTATTAGAAGTGAGTATCCACAGGTTTTTTATTAGCTGTAAAAGTATTCACAAAGTGTTTATTATATCACTAGGTTTATACTTATCAATAAATTGTCGTGGATAACCATTAATACTAAGAGTATTGCGCACACAATCCAACGCAATCTGCTAGCCGTCTGACGGTCAAATTCGCAATTTCCTATTACATAATGACTTAACTAGGCATATTTTCCATTTCTATGGGTATTAGCTGTTGAAATGCAAATATTGCGCTGTCCGTGTTTAACTATGGAAAACTGGTCTGCGCGACATATTTTCGGCACTACATTTGAGCAACACGTAAAGAAAAGCTAGACTATCATCATCCTCGTTTTTAATTTTAACTCTAATATTCGGATGCCTTTCAATAAATTTGTTAAGCAATTTTCCGGCATGCACATAGCTATCTTGGACCAAAAATATATCATCAATATAGCAGTGGCATAGTTTTACTTTACTCAATATATCAAAGTTATTTTTTTCTACCATACACGTAAACGTATCGTCCATGATTAATTGCATAGGGGGACACATTCCTAAATTATTCTTTGTTTGTATAATTAATCATTAAAACGAATTAATTATCTGAACATCATAGATACAATAACCCCTTCAACTGCGTTACACTCAGTTGCAAATTTTGGAAATTGATATACAGACTCATTAGTTTCCTTTAAACGAACGATGATTAAAAGTAAAGCTTGTCAACATTTTCCACCAATGTCAAAATTGTTCACAGTAAATAAAATCTTCGTTAATTTAAGCACCAATAGCTGTGTTACGGGAAATGGCCAAAGACCTTAATCGTGTTATTAGGTTATTGGACAATTGGTCTGGTTCAGTTATATATATATATGTATATATAATGTATACTAAATCCCATAAGCACCCATGAGAGCTATTCTCATATATATACAAATCAATTTTCTTCACTATATATTGTGAATATAAATAAACATTTAAACAACCATGTGAGTTCACCCCACATCTTATAGCGTCTTTAGGGTGGAATTCATATATATGTCTGTTAAATATATTTAGATAAACATTATAGAACAACATGAGTTCCCTCAACATTTATATAAATCAAGAATGTTCAACTTATATATATATATATTCTTTGAAATGCGAGCTTTAATAAAATTCATTGTACCCTTCCTGTGTGCAAAAACAAAAAGAAATTTTATCAGATATAAGAAAATTTTCCTTCGCATGGTCTTCTCAAATATCTACTCATGAACATATCTTTATATATAAATTGGAAAGCAAAACAAGATAGAAATACGTGAACAAAGCGAGTGTGAAAAATAGAAACCAATCAAATTGCGTGCGTCACATCCAGTTCAAACTCAATGCTTGTATGTGCTTCTTCTGCTTACATAAATCCGGCTGCAATTTGTTTATCCATAAGGCTTCGTATGTGGCTAGCTCCCTTTTGTTTCTGTATTTAGTAATTACTTTGAATGCTACGTCTGGAGAACATACGTGCGTTGTTTCGATGATGTGTTGCGCAATAGCAGACGTGTATTCACCATTTGATTTAAAAAAGGCGTTTAAGTTGCAATGTTCTCTCATTCGAGTAATTAACCGTCTGTTCGATCGGCCTACGTAAGCTGATCGACAACTTGCGCATGTATATTGGTAAATAATATTTGATATCGACATTAACGGCTGTTTCTCTTTGATTGCTGGTAAAGGCAAGTGTGTTACCCTAAATAACACTCGTACTTTGGCTGCATTAAATGTGCGTGTTAATGCTGCTTCAACTTTATTTTGTGCCATTCGGGAAATTGCATCCCCCTTAAATGGGATGTTTAGGTAGACTTTTTTCTTTTCTGGCCCATAATACGTCTGTTTCTGTTTAATTCCCCTTTTAATAATTGATTCATGCACTAGCTAAATGGCTAGTTCGTTTACTTGAAAAATTACGTAAACTACTAGGTAATTATTCGGTTGCCGATTCGTTTGAGTTTGTAAACAAAATTCAAGATATAAATGTTAAAAACAAGATTATGGTATCTTTTGATGCTACGTCTTTGTTTACAAATGTTCCAATTGATGAAACCATTGACATTATAGTCAAAGCGGTAGAACACGATATATTACCATCGCCGGTGCCAGGTCAAACTCTACGCAAGCTTATCCTATTATGCACGAAAGAGGTACGGTTTCGATTTAATGGGAGCATTTACAAACAGACTGGTGGTGTGGCAATGGGAAGCCCCTTATCTCCAGTGTTAGCTGAGATTTTTCTAGGGCACCTAGAAAATACATCATTAAAGAGTGACATAAGTAAATGTGCTCAATATATACGGTACGTGGATATATTTCTTGTACTTAAAAACAGGTCGCAATCACGAACATTGCTTCAAAGTTTCAACAAAGCACATAAGAATATCGGTTTCACGTCAGAGCACGAGAAAGATGACTGTCTGCCTTTCCTTGATGTACTGTTAAAGAAAGAAATTAATGGTAAATTAAACAGAACAATTTACCATAAACCAACATGGTCTGCACAGTATTTGCATTACAGCAGTTTTGTGCCATTTCAATATAAATTATCAACAGTTCGTGGTTGCTTCTCAAGAATTGACAGGTTGCTTAGTCAAGATTCTAAAGAAAATGAATATAATAAAGCAATTAACGATTTAATGTCTAATGGCTATCCTAGACAATTAATTGAATCAATTATTAAAAGGGGAGTTAACCAGAAACAGACGTACTATGGGCCAGAAAAGAAAACCGTCTACCTAAACATCCCATTTAAGGGGATGCAGTTTCCCGAATGGCACAAAAGATAGTTGAAGCAGCATTGACACGCACATTTAATGCAGCCAAACTACGAGTGTTATTTAGGTAACACACTGCCTTTACCAGCAATCAAAGAGAAACAGCCGTTAATGTCGATATCAAATATTATTTACCATTATACATGCGCAAGTTGTCGATCAACTTACGTAGGCTGATCGACTAGACGGTTAATTACTCGAATGAGAGAACAT
>JAQBSW010006107.1:0-51438 GCA_029291075.1 Eudiplozoon nipponicum
AACTCCTCATATAAAAATAAATCAATTTTTATTTTTGGGCATTTGATGTTATCGCTGGTTTCGAAAAACAATTTTGTATTTTTTGAAAAATTATTGTAACGTTTTTTGGAAATTCTTTTGTTCATATTTAAAAGAAACATGTTGCGCGACAGGGAATAGATCATTTACCTGATTATCGGGTTGCGATCCGATTTGTTTGCATCCACTGTCTTCCTGATTTTTGTTCCATAATTTTCGATATCCAGATACGGATATCTTTTTCAATGGAAAGCTCATCATAATAAGTTGACAATCAATATGTCAAGTGGAAATATTAGTTTAAACTGCCCCATTTATACTTGTTGTTAGATCTCTTAAGCATAAAATGCTAGGAAAGTGTATGTCAAATTGGTTTGTGTATATGTCTGCATGTGTACACGCTTCGAAATGAGATTACAGGGATTTAGTCACAATTACTGACAACTCACTAGATAAGCGTACGCCATGCCTGTGTGTATGTATTCTCGTTTGTTTTTGATTGAGGAGTAATCAACTATTGCACGTGTACACTCATCCCAGTGAAATGACAGCGATTTAGCAACATCTGACTAATCACTAGATAAGCGTATGCCACCTCTGTGTGTTTGTGTGTGTGTGTGTGAGCGTTTGCTTAAGACTGAGAAATAATCTGTTACATGTAATTAACGGCACGTGTAACAGAAATTCACATGAAACTAAAATGATAACTGTCATTTCCTAAATGCACACGTCAGACCTATTTTTACACGTACTATCCTAAATGAAGTAATTACGAGTGGCATCCTGGAGAGGAGGGGGCAAGATACTGTGAATAAAGTAAATAATTTAGAGTTAGCAAAACGGAAAAGTATTCTATTAAGGTGGATAGTTAAAATAAAAATAAAAAGGGGGTCGTAAAAGAAGTTGAAAATTGTTTGATAAAGAAAGATGCAAATAAATGTTTGTTAAAAGATGCTACACTAACAACAGAACGTAAGATAAAAGATAAAATAAGATAACAAGTAATCAAGGATGAAATAATAAGTTAATCAAAAATAAATTAGGCGATATTGAATTACTCACTCTCCACCTCTATAAGTTAATATCAGTCCAGTGTTCTTATTCTTTTACTTGAGCGAGTTTCTGATTCTGATTCTGATTCGTGCAATCTTCGTTTTCTACCATTATTTAGTGCTGTATTCCAAATAGGACCTAGTGATTTTTCTACGGCTGTTTCATTCATTATGTCATTTCTCGATTTAATTTCGATGGATTCTCTAATCAGTCTAGTCGATCTGCTACGGCTACAAATTGATATACGTCTGCACCCATCCCAATTAATTGTGTGTCCTGTCTCTACTGTATGGCGTGCAAGATCTGATCTATTAACATGGGCATACTTGCATGCGGTTTTATGTTCCCCTCTTCTAACCTTAATTGGGCGCATGGTTTCACCCACATACATCAGGTTACAGTCGTTACATGGAATTTCATATACTCCTGATGTGTCTAACGGTTCTATTTTCTCCTTTTGGTTGGGAAGTTTAATACCTAGGGTAAGGGTCTGTTTTAAAATAGTACGTATATTGTATTTTGATGCTACCATTTTGATTTTCCTACTTAGTTTAGAGTCAGGTATAACCATTACCCTCCGGTCATCTTTTGATTTATTTGACTTCACGTACTTCCCTGTCATGAGTAAATTTACTTATAACGCTCATTATAGTTGCTTCAATTAACTTTAGAGGATACCCATTAGCACTGAATATTTCTCGCAGTCTACCTAATTCAATCTCTCTATGTTTTTTATCTGTTAATCTTAAGCTTCTTATTATCATCGATTTTAAGATACCGATTTTCATTCTATATGGATGATTTGAATCGAAATTAAGAAGGATACCTGAGTAGTATCCTTCCTATAAACATCCCGTTCTAGTTTTGTACCATTTATAATTAACTTGACATCCAGAAATGGTAATTCGCCACCATGATTCATTTTCAATTGTAAATTTAAGCTCGCTCACCTGATTTGCTATGTTTAAGAAATTTATCAGTTGATCCTCCCCGTGATTCCAAATAACTAATATATCATCCAAATATCGTAAATTGTATGTACGATATTTGGATGATATATTAAACTAAGTAGGAAAATCAAAATGGTAGCAGCAAAATACAATATACGTACTATTTTAAAACAGACCCTTACCCTGGGTATTAAACTTCCCAACCAAAAGGAGAAAATAGAACCGTTAGACACATCAGGAGTATATGAAATTCCATGTAACGACTGTAACCTGATGTATGTGGGTGAAACCATGCGCCCAATTAAGGTTACACGAGGAGAACATAAAACCGCATGCAAGTATGCCCATGTTAATAGATCAGATCTTGCACGCCATACAGTAGAGACAGGACACACAATTAATTGGGATGGGTGCAGACGTATATCAATTTGTAGACGTAGCAGATCGACTAGACTGATTAGAGAATCCATCGAAATTAAATCGAGAAATGACATAATGAATGAAACAGCCGTAGAAAAATCACTAGGTCCTATTTGGAATACAGCACTAAATAATGGTAGAAAACGAAGATTGCACGAATCAGAATCAGAATCAGAAACTCGCTCAAGTAAAAGAATAAGAACACTGGACTGATATTAACTTACAGAGGTGGAGAGTGATTAATTCAATATCGCCTAATTTATTTTGATTATCTTATTATTTCATCCTTGATTACTTGTTATCTTATTTTATCTGTTATCTTACGTTCTGTTGTTAGTGTAGCACCTTTTAACAAACATTTATGTTCTTTATCAGACAATTTTCAACTTCTTTTACGATCCCCTTTTTTATTTTATTTTAACTATCCACCTTAATAGAATACTTTTCCGTTTCTAACTTGATTTTGCTAACTCTAAATTATTTACTTTATTCACAGTATCTTGCCCCCTCCTCATCAGGATGCCACTCGTAATTACTTCATTTAGGATAGTACGTGTAAAAATAGGTCTGACGTGTGCGTTTAGGAAATGACAGTTATCATTTTAGTTTCATGTGAATTTCTGTTACACGTGCCGTTAATTACATGTAACAGATTATTTCTCAGTCTTAAGCAAACGCTCACACACATACACACAAACACACAGATGTGGCATACGCTTATCTAGTGATTAGTCAGATGTTGCTAAATCACTGTAATTTCACTGGGATGAGTGTACACGTGCAATAGTTGATTACTCCTCAATCAAAAACAAACGAGTATACATACACACAGGCATGGCGGACGCTTATCTAATGAGTTGTCATTATTGTGACCAAATCACTGTAATCTCATTTCGAAGCGTGTACACATGCAGACATATACACAAACCAATTTGACATACACTTTCCTAGCAGTTTTTGAAGTTAATATTTTGCGGTTTGTAAGCATTCAGGGTCTCAATGCCGCGTTTTGCGTACGCGGGTAATAGCTGTTCACGGGCAGTTACACAAAGATCCGATTTTTCACAATTTCCAATTTTGTTTTGTCTTTGATCTGGTTGACTCATTTTTACTTCAACTGGAAATGCGGTTATATCACCCGCGTACGCAAAACGCGGCATTGAGACTTTCCTAGCATTTTATGCTTAAGAGATCTAATAACAAGTATAAATGGGGCAGTTTAAACTAATATTTCCACTTGACATATTGATTGTCAACTTATTATTTTGTTCATATTATCGAAGTTTTTGACTTGCCTTGTCGAAGGTAAAGAGAGTTTTTTGAGTTGCTGAAGCGTACAAGCGGAACACTGCGTGGTTCCATCTACGATATCTTTGCTAATAAATTATTGTAATCTTCTTATAAATAGTTCTTTTTAATTATCAGCGAAAAGAACAAGAAATTTGCTTCAGGTAATTGACGTGGATATTTGTTTTAAGGTTAACCCTCATCTAGTTCTGTAAACCGTGAATGTCAGCGTATCCTAGTAAGCTTAATTAATATAATATATAAATTGCAAGTAATTTAATAATATTATGGCTGGTTTATTAAACCTGGAGGATACAGATCAGTTAGCAAGTGGACTTAAGGATTGTAGTTTAAAAGATAGTTCAGAGGAACTTAAGTGTTCCAAATCAGATGATCATTCCGCATATATGGATTTTCCAGGCCTGGCATCCCAGAGACTCTCTTATGGTAGTGACCAAAGGGCCTCTACATTTGTACATATTGTTGAAGTTTTTGACTTTTCTTTGGTAATGATAATCGCAGAGTCAGATGGCTATTTTGAGTCTGCGTAGTTCTGGTTTGATAATCTTTGCTAATAAAGTATTGGAATTTGCAACCATATATTGTTCACTATTTATATTATAGGGAAAGATCTCAAATCAGTTTCAGATAATTGACGTGGATATTTGTTTTCAAATTCTCCACATTTTCGTTCTATCATCTGCGGTAGTCAATTTTTCGGTGAACCCACGCATTATATATATATATATATATATATATAAATATATATATATATATATATATATATATATATATATATATTGCAACAAATCTTATTTTAATATTAGGGCCAGTTTAGAAAATATTGAGGATTTAGTAGTTCTCTAAGTAGATGATCATACCACGTATATAAGGGATTATCCGACTCTGGCATCTGAGACTCTATTATGGTAATGACCAAAGTACCTCTATAACATTAAAGTGATTATGTTCCTTTTCAGGGTTTTTGTATTTTAATTATTAATTTTGTAGTGTAACGTGTTGTATAAGCTAAATAGCATATTAACAATTATTATGTTTTAAAGAATCGATTTTAAAAGTAAATTTTGTTTAAATTGTCATAATTTGTTTTTGCGGGTGAGAAAGATACTATTTGAAATCGTATTGTCCTCATTAATTTCACTCGAGATGTCTGGCCGCGGTAAAGGTGGAAAAGGTATCGGAAAAGGTAGCGCGAAACGTCATCGCAAGGTTTTGCGCGACAACATCCAAGGCATTACGGGGCATGCTATCCGTCGTCTTGCTCGTCGTGGTGGTGTGAAGCGCATTTCATGACTCATTTACGAGGAGACTCGTGATGTTCTGAAAGTTTTCTTGGAGAATGTCATCCGTAATGCAGTCACTTACACTGAAGACCCCAAGAGGAAGACCGTCACTGCCATGGACGTGGTGTACACCCTTAAACGACAAGGTCGAACCCTGTATGGTTTTGGTGGTTAATGGGCTATTACCTGTTTGGTAAATTTTTGAACGCTCCCATGGCCCTATACAGGGCCACAATTAACAGACTAAGTTTAAGGCCTCTGGTTCGTGAATATGGCAGCCTTTAAGATCTAATTTGTCTACTCGTAAATTTTCCAGGTTTGATCCAACCGCTGTTTATCGGTTAAAAAAGGCGTCCTGATCGCTGACAGTGAATGTTGCAGCCTGTCTACAATTGTGGTATGCTTGTTCTAGTTCGCGGTTTCGAAAACCTAGCAGGTCATGGAAATCAAATTTAGATATATATTCAACGCGGTTTTATCCTCGATAGTCAGTTTGCCGTCGTACTCTGAAGATGATCAAGGAAGGTCGAAACGCGTCAGTGCGTTGCGGCTGGCGGTAGTTTTGTTATGTTGTTCGACGACTGGTTAAATACAATGGGATTAGTGTTTACTTCAAGCTCGCAAACTTGATTTAAAGAATTGTTACCACCACCCGCGCAATCAATTATTGTTAAATTGTATTGCCTATATATGTATATGTGGCGAAAGCTGCAAACAATTAATGTTCGTGACTGCATAGAAATTGTGCAGCCGACATTTCCAGTCAAGTTCAATATATGCGAGACTGCTGGAGGTGAGAGCCGCATATCTAAATTTGATTTCCGTATATATTCAATGCGGTTTTATCCTCGATAGTCAGTTTAACGACGTAATCTAATGATGATCAAGGAAGGTCGAAACACGTCAGTGCGTTGCGGCTGGCGGTACTTTTGTTATGTTGGTCGACGACTGGTTATATATAATAGGATTGGTGTTTACTTCAAGCTCGCAAACTTGATGTTAAGAAATGAACAATTTGACTGCAGAATTAGGCATAATTTTTCTCTCGTCTGGATGATACCCTGATAATAATCACCTAGGGGATCGACCTGTACGGCCCAACCAATATAGATGGATATAACACGGCTCTCATTAGCTAATAGGCTGGAGCCTCTACACGCATAAGGCGCATCGATTTACTAAAACAAAAATACTAATTTTTATTATTTTATGTTCAATTCTGCGGCTCAAAGGCAGCTTCTATTATTGTGCAGACTGTTTCACCATTATACGTGCGCAACTGCAAGGAATTTCTATTGGATTAATGCCGGTCCTACATAGGACCTTTGGTGTGTTCTCGTTCTCAAATTTGGATATTGGTACAACCAGTCGATCGATATAATCTACGGTTGGAATTAAACGAATGTTAAAAACCAACAAAAGTTAATTTTGCTCCTCCAAATAAACATACATCACCGAAACTGACAACAAAAGCGAATATTTAGACTGTTGTTGTTGAACCATCCTCGTCTGTTTTCCAAAATCTATGGTTTAAGTTACGAAAATGGATGATTCGCACCCGCTGGCTGCTGATTTCCGGTAAATAAACAAGGTTAGTAAACTTGACCAATATCCCATGCCGGCTGTGAGTGATCTGTTCATACAGCTAGCGGGATGCCAATGGTTGCTATGCTTGACCTAAATCAGAAAATTTGGCAAATATTCGTTTGGCCCGGAGGCCGGTGAAATTTAGCAGTGCAGGTACGTCAGGTTCATTTTCAGTTCTCTCAGGTAACATTTAGTCTGAAGAACGCACAAAAAGTGTTCCAAACTATGATGTACTTTTTAGTGTGTGAATTCTTCTGAACAACATCTTACGCATACAATGCTTTTATATGGTTCACAACTAAATATCAATTATGTATTAAGCTGCAGAAGATGTTGTCCAAAGCTGTGGAATGGCGACTAAATTTTAATCAAGAGAAAAATTTAGATAGGTCAGTATGTGTGGTTCCTTAGCCACACATTCTCAACGGAGGTTTGTATGCAATTATATTCGAATGGACAAACTATCTAGGCAAAGTCTGGTGCTCACTACTAGCAAACCATTGTGCCGGTTGATTGGTATGATGAATTTCTATAGATTATATTTTGCGGGGATGGCGCTAATGCAACAACAATTTTCTATATTAACAAATGCCAAGATACTGTTTCGTTGTTCGCTCAAAAGGTGTTTGTTCTATTTAATGGAAAATTAATAGACGCAACTATTTTGACTTTTCCTGTTAGTATGTCAATTTTTACAGACGCGTCAGATATTGTTGCAGCCGATGCGCTAAGCAGAATTTCCACCGTACAAGATTCGCCACTAATCAAGGACTCTAAAAAACTCGTAATTTATGCAATGGTTTGTTACGGAGTATATTAGAACAGAATTGATGGTTTTTTGGCATGAAACTTCGGGATACTGTGTGCCGTGCGGCTCATCAAGATATTACTGTCGCAATTGCATTGATCTGGCATGTCCAAATAATTTCGGAGCTATTGTCATCATTGAATTATATTTCATCGTTGTAAACAACAAACAAAATAAAAGAGCACTCCGAATGTTTTCAATTCCACTGAACGGAGACAAATTTTGAATGTCGAACTGGTAGGTTTACTGACGGTGGCTCGTGGCGGGGTAGCCTATGGTCGATAAATTTTCTCGATACAGTTTGTTTCACTGAGGAAAGTCACAACAGAGAAAATTATATGATACTTAGAAGACAGCTGGCTCAATCTATTTTGTGCACCACAATTTATTGTTACCGACCAGGGAGCACAGTTCGAGACGGGATTATTTAATCAGTGGTGAAAATACCTTGATATATATGTTTTCGGCCTAGCCAATTACCACAAGCAAACAATCGCGACGGCTGAACGTAAAAACCGGACGATGAAAGATGTATTGCGTTGTTTCTGCCAAGAAGTCCCGGGATCCTGGAGAGACAAATTACATTTGGTCGAGCGGTCCATGCTTCCTTCATTATCAATACCTACAGGATACGCTACAATAACTATGGTCTATGGAGGGAATAGTTTACTACTAGGTGAACTCGTAATCTCAGGATCCCATGATCGCTGCTTCATAGCGGATATATAGGAGCGCCTAAAACAGCTAACTGAATATATGTGCACCACACTGCAACAAGCCTATGCAAGACGGCCTATACACACTTGTCTATTTGTCGTCGACTATATCATAGTCAAAGGTCGAGCCCATGGCACTACATGCTTTCAATTATTGACGGAATTCTTTGGAAGGTGTGGAGGCAGAGCAGAATAGAGTTTTCGTTAACATGCGCCGAAGGCCATGAGCTGTTGTACTTGATTTTTTAAGTAGCGTGCCATGACGGATTACTGAGTAGTGAGAAAGATATAGAAGTAGCCAATTTTGATGCGCCATTATGATGTTCTTACCGATATTGGAATGGTTGTTTATGTGGATTCCCTCTGTATTTACTATATATGTGTCGTCCGACCTAGATATAATTACCCATGTCAGAGTATTCATTTGTGCGGTCAATATTCTTACAAAGTCCTCCAAATCGTCAGATGAAGAATATTTGTTCAGCAAAAATGCTTTTTACTAATCATTCTTTCTTAGGGGATGCTGGCATAAATCGCGTCTATTTAGTAAAACGAAATAAAAATATTTATTATTTTACATTCACATTTGCGGCTCGAATTCTCCTTCCTTAATTTTCCTTACAGCCTCATCATAATTCATGCGATTCTGCAAGGACTTACTTCTATATCAATGTCAGTCTTATATAGAACAACTGGAGAGGTACAAGCCTCAATGGTAGATACTTATACACATTTGTCCTACCTAAGGCTGATGTGAATTCAACAGAAGTAAGATGAGGCATTCAGGACAATGATGGAAGCAGCATTCCAACCACAGAAGTGATTATGCAATAATAATTTGGATTTAACTTTACTAAATGGACGCGCTTTATGCAAAAATTAACTCATATAAATAATTGATAAAAAGAAAAACATTTAAGCTGAGAAAAATGACTTATTCTGACGGTTTGAAGAATTTAGTAAGAATATTGTCTGTAAAAATAAACACTAAAATTGCGGCATGAGGAATAGATAAGTCTGGTTTGGACGACAAAAATATAGGTAGTTCTGAGGGAATCCGCATATACGACCCAACCAATATCAGAGAAGTCAACACATATATGATGAACAGAGTAGCTAATTAATCATATTATATATATATATATATATATATATATATATATATATATATATAATAGGATACAATTTTAGTAAATTGAATTAATTTTGGTGTTATATTATACGAAATTTGGTAAATTGGTCTCTTACGTTGAAAGTTGAGCTAACATATGCATATATTTCATTGTGCTTTAATTTAATTAATTTATGAAATAATGTAGACCACCCAGTTTGCGTAGTATTATAATTGTTTTAGAAACGGATTACTAATACTTCCGCTTTAAAATCTCTTAGGCCTATATATATTTTATATATTTTATTTGAACTGCTGTTTCTATTTAATGTAATATAATCATGAATTACACACAAATTGCAATAAATACAGACTTGGTAATCATTTCCGATATAAAATATGTTTTATATTGTTTTTCTACATTCTGTAATAAAGGTCCATCCTTTGTTATATGAATTTTAATTTTAAAATGAGGGATATTATGGATGAACATCAGCTGCTAACAAAAGAATTAGCAGAACTTCGCTCACCTGAGAACTACTAAGTGGATGAGAACATTAATTTAAGGAACGATGGAATCAACATCTCTCCACTGAACAAAGGGATAATAAACTGGTTATTAGATAATACACTTAAATAATAATTGCTTGTGCGGGTGGTATTAACAATTCTTTAAATCAAGTTTGCAAACTTGAAGTAAACACCAATCACATTGTATTTAACCAGTCATCGAACAACATAACAAAACTATCGCCAGTCGCAATACATTGACGCGTTTCGACCTTCCATGATCATCATCAGAGTAAGACGGAAAACTGACAAGCAAGGATCAAACCGCATTGTATATTTATGGAATCTAAATTAGATATACGGCTCTCCACTCGAGTAGTCTTGCATACAGTGTACGAGACTGGAAATGTCGGCTGCGGTAGTTTAGTTATGTTGTTCGATGACTGGTTAACTACAATGGGATTGGTGTTTACTCCAAGATCTAAAACTTTGTTTAAAAAATTGTTTACCACCACCCCAGCAATCAAATATTGTTTAATTGAAATGTCTATATACATGTGTGTGGCAAAAGCTACAAATAGGTGATGTTCATTACTGCATAGAAATTGTGCAGCCGACAATTCCAGTCCTGTACAATGTATGCAAGACTACTAGATGCAAGAGCCGCATATCTAATTTTGCCTTCCATATATATGCAATGCGGTTTAATCCTCGCCAGTCAGTTTGCCGTCGTACTCTGATTATGATCATGGAAGGTCGAAACGCAGCAGTGCGGGCTACTGGTAATAGCTTTATTTTTGTTCGACGACTGGTTAAATACAGTGGGATTGGTGTTTACTTCAAACTGGTAAACTTGATTTAAAGAGTTGTTATTACCACCCGCGCAATCAATTATTTTTTAATTGTATTTTATATATATATGTGTGTGGCAAAAGCTACAAACAGCTAATGTTCGTGACTCATTTTCATCTAGAATACATTAAAAGTTTTTAAAAGTCATAAATAAAACAAACCTAAATTGAAATGGTTTCATCTAGACAGTGGCGTTATCCGTCAGCTTAAATGAGAAGTTCGAATGAGGATCGAATCAGTGTTTCTTTTCTTATTTGGGACAAAATAATAGTTTAGAAAAGAATTGCTTTTAAATATTACATGCTTCCACGTATAAATAATTTGATCACATGTTGTATTCATCCAGCTGGCTTGGCTTTCCCATTATTTGATATAAAACACTAAAATAGCCTAAATTTATAATTTACATTCAAAGCCTATTTAAGGCTTGAACGTTTTAATGAAACTTTCCATTTTTGGTATTCTTTTAACCTTCTTAAGTGTTATAATTGGTCCTACATTATTAATTAGTCAAAACAATTTTTTTGATAATTTGTGACATTAAATAAGAATTTAATGTAGTAAATCGTTTACGCTTCTTAATGTTTCTCTTCCATTAACACTACCATGGGAGGATATATACGACATTGATGTTATATTAAATTTTAATACCCTTCTTCACTTAAAAATCTTTATAATTTATTATCAGAGTATTCGACTAAATAAATTGCTTTGGACGCTAAAATAATTATGTTGTAGGCGACTTTTGCGAGATTAATTCTTCCCTACATTAGTTTGGTAGCGGCTGTGGAGATCCGTGCGCCTGATTAATCCCCGGCTTTTTTCCAATGGGTGATGAGAGAAGACCAATGCGAATGATTACATATGTATTGTAAAACACACCAAGTCTGGAATCATATGTAATCCAAATTAACCGTGCTCTAGACGGCAATAAAATCAAATTTTAAAACAAAAAATGTCTTAAACACCAGTTACAGTCAAACTAAATTTTCCGTACTCTAGACGGCAAAAGCAAAAACATTGTTCACTTAGATGAATGTTTCATGCACAATTCACAGTTAAACAAAATTGTCTATGCACTAGACAGTGGTAAGATGAACGCTATTTTTAAATTTGCATGTCTTTCACACAAGCAATTATTCCTTCACAAATGTCTGAATTGAAAAGAATGTATGCAACCGATTGAAAATACATGATGATATGAACATAGTCACTGTTAAAAGTTGTCACTGAAAATAAATTGATGAAATTCGTGTAAAGACTTCAATGACAAAAATTCACAAATAATTAGTTCACTGTTTGCTATGTTTTTAACTCATGTCATTATAATAATCCATTATTCTCTGAAATTCGGATAGGCATAGTTAAATGTGAACAGTAAATCCCTCGCGTAAACTGCGAATAATCCAACTGAGCGAAATAAAGCCACCGAGACAAAATACTCCACCACGTGTTCCATGCGTATCGCCCGCGGTTCTGTATATTTAATAAACAACCCTATTAATTACAAATAAAATTGCAGTTCAAGAAATCTCAATTAAAACTGCTTGAAAATAACAGAGATTGTTTCTAAAATCACAGTTAAGAGAAATATTGTGTAAGAACGGAGTTAGATTATTTGACCTTAAAGAGCATTGTATCTGTCAAAATCGAACATCGTTGGGTTGTAACGCGGAGACGCGTGTTACAATATTGTCATACAATTTATCTCGAAAAAGCTAACAGTTCGAATATCTACCTTATATTGAAATTCAAAAGCACCGACTACAAGTTTTGTGAAATTAGAGAAATTTTACTTTAAATTATTGTTGGTCAGAGTAAGGAAGCATGGTTTATTTAACGTTTTTTATGAAGCTAAGTAAATTTTACAATGTTAAAGTACTTTAAGACGCGTTGCATGATATTCTATGCAAATTTTATCTAATATTATCTGCTATAGATATTTAGCTAATCAAATTTAAAGTATGTGCTTACACAAAAGAATTAACATGAAAATTAGATACGATAGTAGTATTTGATAAAATATTTATTGGTGGTAAAGACAAAACTTTAAATCAGACACGCAAAAATGACCAAATATGCCTAAGACGTGCATTGCATGCAATTGTTGGTTTTGCACCTTTAATTGTTTCTGGACAGTCATTAGCTTAGGTAGAGCATTGTGTATATTTCTTTAGGTCTAAGAGTCGAAATAGCAATCCAGGGCCTCTCATTATAATAAAAACAACATACCAACATTTGGACTTTAGACTAAAACAACAAAGTATTTTTGAGAAAAAATCTTGCAATTAAACTTCAATAAGATATCACGTGCAAAGTAGCACCGGGTCTAATTTATAATGACACATATAAACTGGTTAATTGATCTACTGTATGTTGAAGGCAATCTGTTGAGTAACACCGAACCAAATGCTTCCGGACTCTATTCCCAGTTGTAGAAATTATGTCTTATTAAATTACTGTACTTATTACGAATACAGTTAATAAGATGAATTACATTTGGAATATTACAAAATGTTTATGTAATTTAACAATAAATGATTGCGTAGGTGGTGGTAACAATTGTTTAAATCAAGTTTGCAGCTTGAAGTAAACACCAATCCCATTGTATTTAACGAATCGTCGAATAACATAACAGAACTACTGCCAGCCGCAACGCACTGACACGTTTCGACCTGCCATGATCATCAACACTGTACGACGCCAAACTGATTATCGAGGATCAAACCGCATTGAATATATATATGGAAATCAAAGTTGGATATACGGCTCTCATCTCTAGCAGTCTCGCATACAATGAACTTGCCTGGAAATGTCGGCTGTACAGTTTCTTTTCAGTCACGAACATTAACTGTTTGTAGCTTTCGCCAAATATAAATATACAGTAAATAAAATTTAACAATATTTGGTTGCGCGGGCGTTGGTAGCAATTGTTTAAATAAAGCTTTCGAGTTTGAAGTAAAGAACAATCCAATTGTATTTAACTTGTCGTCGAACAACATAACAAAAGTGCGTTGCAGCTGGCGGCAGTTTTGTTATGTTGTTCGACGACTGGTTAAATACAATGGTATTGGTGTTTACTTCAAGCTCGCAAACTTGATTTCAAGAATCTTTGCCACTTCCCGCGCATTCAATTGTTGTTAAATTGTATTGGTTATATATGTATAAGCGGCGAAAGCTACAAACAGATTATGTTCGTGACTGCATAGAAATTGTGCACCCGACATTTCTGTCAAGTTCAATGTATGCGAGACTGCTAGATGTGAGAGCCGCATGTCTAACATTGATATCCATATATATTCAATGTGGTTTGATACTCGATGGTTAGTTGGCTGTCGTACTCTGATGATGGTCATGGAAGGTCGAAACGCATCAGTGAGTTACGACTGGCGGTAGTTTTTTTATGTTGTTCTAAGACTAGTTAAATACAATGAGATTGGTGTTTACTTTAAGCTCGCAAACTTGATTTAAAGAAATATCAATCCTGTTTTATATATCCAGTCTTCGAACAACATAGCAAAACTACAGTACTGACGCGTTTTGACCTTCCATGATCATCATTAGAGTACGACGCCAAACTGACTAGAGAGGATGAACTTGCAATGCATACATATGGAAATCAAAATAAGATATGCGGCTCTCATCCCTATTAGTCTCGCGTACAGTGTACTTATCTGGAAATGCCGGCTGCTCAATTTTCTATGTAGTCAAAAACAGTGAATTTTGCAGCATTCGCCACATATTGACAGGTAAAACTATGAAGGAATCAATGATTGCGAGGTTAGCTTTGATAAGTTGTTCGACGACTGGTTAAATAAAACCGAATTGGTATTTACTTCAAGCTCGCAAACTTAATTTAAAGAATTGTTAAAATAATTTTGACATATATATATATATATATATATATATATAAAGTTTAACTAAAATGTTGCTCATAAACGCAAAAGCAATTCATTAAGCATTTGGGTTTCGCACTTGGAAATTCCATATTTACTTACAAGAATTTGATGCGACCGGAGCCTAAACTGGACGAATTTACTTGGGAAATTTTACATCATCTTCAGTGCTACAAATGATGTATTCCGTAAAAAAGTTTAAGAAATATCCAAATTAAATTTTTGGACAGCCTTTCCTTTATTTTAACTATCCATCCACAATCTGTCATTATGCGATCTTTGGAATTTATGTTTAATTTAATTCCTATAGCATGCTTTTTATTATGTATATGTTGTCATTACAAACTAAAAATTGCACAAGTTTGCAAACACAATTATGTAAGTATACAAATTTTGATCTTATTGGGTGCTCATCAAGTACTTGAAAGAATTTGTGCCGAGGTTATCTCGAACCATGGTTAATTTGTATGCCTATCTGGCCTTTATTCAATGTGCAATTTCTGCAGCACACTCATATTAATATATATACCTATTTAGTTCTTTGGTTAGCCCTTCCTTGAGGACAAACCTATTTGACATTACTTGAGACATAAAGTTCTAATAAGCCATCCACGTTCAATCATCATAGAAAACACATCATGCCACCAGAGGAGTAATAATTAATCGAAGTTTATTAGAACGATTTCAAATATATGTCGTCATATTGTAACACGCGGCTCCGTGTTACAACCCAACGAAGGTCAATTTTTACAAACGCTGTGCTCTTTAAGGTCAAATATTCTAACTCTGTCCTTAAACAATATTTCTCTTAGCTGTGATTTTAGGAACAATCTCTTTTAGTCTCAAGCAGTTTTAATCGATATTTCTTGAACTGCAATTTTATTTGTAATTAATAGTGTTTTTATAAAATAGACAGAACCGCGCGCGATCCGAGAGGATCACGCGGTGGACTATTGTGTCAGTGAATTTATGAACATAAATAATTTTACTAGGCTCATATTATCATGTATCTTTAATCGTTTGACTACTCATCACAATCCAGACATTTGTGCTAAACATTTCACTTTATAGACATAAATCACATTTATTTTTGCCGTCTAGAAGACGGACAATTTAGTTTAATTGTGAACGGTATTTAAAACATCATTAAAATCTGTATTATTGCCAACCAACTCCTTCAATTCGGATTAACAGTGAATTATATTTATATGTGCTACATTGTGTGTAATATATACATGAAACCTTTCTTCGGCCTTCTAATATTAACCATCTGAAAAGGAACAGACTGATTGGATGCTCGGGTAGTAATAATAGCAACCATTGATAAGTAGTAGGGGTACAAAATCAGGAACGAGATAGCAACAGCGAAAAGTACCCCTACAATATAGCAGTGTCAATTCATCTAACCATTTAACTTAAATTTCATATTACTTCCCGTATTGGCATGGTATATTATCTATAATTTCAGAGCGACGGTGACGGGATAGAACGTCAGATCTTAAGAGATGTCAAGTAAGCTCTATTTTAAGGAAAGACTAACCATGTATAAGTTGACAAGTGTGCAGCAGGAGTGAAAAAGTGGATGAGTGAAAGACAGAAAAGAAATTTGCCGCGATTCGAGCCCTGCTAGTGGCAACTTACGGTAAGATCTTTACGAATTCGAAATAAGGGCAAAACTGGTATACTTGCTGAATTGCTTTTTATACTTTATGAGCATTAATTTTATAATCAAAACATGTACATAACTAGCAAACACATTGTTTCATTTTTTGAAAATATTTGTTTGCGATTATAACGACATGTTTTAATGGTTATATTTGTTTGTGTATAGGCGTTTGGAAAAACAGATTATTGACAATGATGCACATGGAAAGTATATTCGGTCATGTAGATATAATAATATATCACATAATATTCTTTAATGAAGAGAAATTAAATGTAAAGTTAGCCTGCATCAATTTGGTTGTTAATTGAGTCGCGTTTGAATAAATGGCATATAGATAAGTCATCTTTCCTAACTAGATACACAACATAGATAAATCGCCTATAATTACACGTTTTAACACGTATAGAACTTAATTAATTATAATCAGTGTTCAATGCTCAACTTGGATTTTTATTTATCTCAAGTGCGCAAACTTTACTTAAGTAATTATTAACTCACGTGAAACTGATGATTGCTTAATTACATAAATTCGCTAATGATATTTTACGAATCAATAATTTATAAAGTTCTTCGTTATGTTGTTGATGCATTAAATTGAAGCAATGTGTTGTTTATTTTGAATAAAATGTTTAAAAATGTACTCTAGTTAGCCAAAGTCGTATACATCTGTTGGAGTAATATTTTTCGAAGCAACTTATTTGTTTCTAAAATATGCTTATTCGTCAAGTTTTTATTAGAGTTTAGACCAAGAAAATTAAAATTAAATCATTTGACTTTCAAAAGGGACAATGGGTTTTTGAAACTTTATGCAAACGTGAAAATGAGAAAGTATAAATATCAACTATTACGTCTATCGGTGTACAATATGTGTAAAGTATAATAAATGGATACATTCTTATGGTTATAGCGATATTAAGACGAAATCTACATCTAGTAATCTCGCATAAATTGTACTTGACTGGATACGTCGGCTGCACAATTTCTATGTAGTCAATTATATTAATATTTTGCAGAATTTGCCATATATATATGGAAAGCAAAATTAGATATGCGGCTCTCACAATTAGTAGACTCTCATATATTGAACCTGACTGGAAATGCCGGCCGCACAATTTCCGTGCAGTCACAAACATGAACTTTTACAGCTTTTGCCATATATATATGTACAGGTAATACAATTAAACAATCATTGATTGCGCGGTCGATGGTAAAAATTCTTTAAATGAAGTTTTTCAGCTTGAAGTTAACTCGAATCCCATTGTACTTAACCAGTTGTCGAACGACATAACAAAACTACATAGATGAGAGCCGCATAGATTAATTTTGTTTCTATATGTGCATTACGGTTTGTTCTTCGCTGGTCAGTTTGCTGTCCTACTCTGATTATGATCATGGGAGTTGAAAACGCGTCAGTACGTGTGACTGACCGTGACTTTGCTATGTTTTTCGACGACTGGTTAAATACAATGGGATTGGTGTTTACTTCAAGCTCGCAAACATGATTTAAATAGTTGTTACCACCACACGCGCAATTAATGATTGTTCGATTATATATTTCTAGTTGGAATGTTGCACGTTAAAAAGCTTTATATCGGACCTGTATGACGTACTGAATTCAGCGTGAAATTTAGTTTAATGGGTGCATACAATTTGTTTCTACATGTCTCTCATCAGCAAGGAAGTTTCTACGATCCTTGCCAACTATATAATTTGTTAGTTTGAGCGAAACATAATGCATATTAAATTAATATTTAAGTAATTAAGGAAGTAGTAGTATACAAAATTTTGTTCGAAATGCAATTCCAGAACATGCACAAAGTATTTATTATACAGATATAGAAGAATGGGTCACTCTAACATTTTCAGGACCAGAAGTTGAAGCTCTAAGCAAAGTACTGTGAGACGTACACCAAACGGCAAGATAAATCAGTTAACTGTTATATTCTGACTTCACGAGAGAAATATAATCGGGTTATTATGACAAATTTTTAATATATTTACCTGATATGTCTTCGACTAATCCCTTACCTGGCCTGGCGACCAATTGTAACGCTCCAAATTTTGGTACTGTAAGATGTTACACTGATTGACTAGGTAATGCAGTTAAATGTTTAGACCGTAACGTGCGCATTCCAATTCTTCCACTGGAAAAAAACTGTTAATTGTGGTTGTGTCGCAGTGGCAACTATTAAGGCCGAGAACGTCCTGATGCCTCTATTTAGGACTGATGTAAATGCAGGAGTACGCCCTCGCCAAAATGTATGAATTAATGTGAAGTCTCGTTACAACAGCCGACTGGGACGGCATACATTATGTAAATTCATTGCGTCCTTCACAACGTGTCTAGGACAGATGGTGACAGACTGTGGCATGGAAGTAGTAGCAATATTTAAAAAAAAACCAGCTGCGACCAATAAATCACATAGGGACAAGAAAGTTAGTATTGCTCTACGAGAGATCTGCCATTTTAATGGGGCAACGGGGTCAACGTCCTCAAAAACTATGATCACTGATTTGCTGTCAAAACAATACCTTTGGAGTGCTCAGAATTATTGACTGACAGAAGAGAATCAGTAGAGCACCCTACAGATTGCTCAGAATCAGATGGCCATTGAAAAAAAACGAGTCTTAGAAACGTTCCCACACGTAAAGATTTTCATTAAAGTTAAAATTTTAGAATTTTTCGACGCATAGCTTGTGATTGTGTAAATGTTTATTAGAGCTAATTTGTCAGTATTACCCGTGGCTTGACCGTAAAAAAGGTACAAACTACGAGAGCAAATTTGTGTCAAAATTCTGGCGCAAAGATAGTGTTTGTAGGCAAATTGTGAACTTATTTATTAATAAAGTATGATAGAAACCATGTTTTTTGTTTTAGCGAACACGCAGACATACTTATTGAGTACCGAAAAATACGACTTCAGTATAAATGATATTCAGAACACTTGTGTCAGAGAAAACAAATAGGCTGCTCAGATGTTGGAAAGAGTTTGAAAGCCATTACGAAACTGTATTTGAGCTCCCTAATTGGACCAAATGTCTCGGGACAACCGTCGATTGCTTTAAACTATGACAAGAATTAAACGAATTTTACGATCTAACAAGATTATATTGTGCTCCTCCAAAGAATCTTGTAGCAGTGACTCAAGTAATGAAAAGATAAGAAAGGCCAGCACACTTGAGCCATTCTCTTCTGTTTTTAATCTCTTACGGTTTAGTTTACGAAAAAGAATCGTTTTCTCCGACTGGCAGATGATTTAAGGCTATTAAACGCCATTATTAAACATGAATCCCATCCTTTTTCGGCGATGCGCGATCTATCTCTACAGATAGTGGAAGGCACGTGGTTTTCCGTGTTGGACTTAAAGAATGGCTTTTGTAAAATTGTCGTTTAGTTAGAAGATCGCTAAAAATTAGCGGTAAAGCCATTTCTCTTTTATTTGCATTTCACTCTATTATCATATGGTCTGAAGAACGAACCGAAGGTATCCCAACAAAAGATGGATTTATACCTGTCCAACTCAACCTTTTAATTACAACGTACGTTTTCGATGTAAATATATAGAAAACTACTGAACAGCAATTGCGTACATGGCTGCAGAATATGCTGTCCAATCCATAGTATAGAGATTGTATGAGAAATTGAAGGAGGTGCAGATAAATGGGAAAGTGCGATTTCTGGGCCTCTCAGTTTCAGAAGGTGGATGTATGACCTTAAATTTAAATGTGCAGCCTTTAAATGATTATCCGATAAGCACCACTAAAACCAGTTGCCTATTTTTTGGTGCGGTTAGTTTTCGTAGACCGTATCCCGCGGGATTGGCGATTGATAAGCAATACTTGTCCAAGTTAACTAACGCAAAGATACCATTTCATTTGACGGAGGAGATTATAAAATTGCTTATCCAATATAAGCACTATTTTGACTTTTTTGTGGGAATCATGTCAATTGTGACAGACCCTCTAGACATTAGAATAGAATAGAATAGAATAGAATATCTTTATTTGGATTCAAACCACACATATTCCATCAAATAATAAAATTGGAAAATGTACAATATATAAAAAAAAGTTATCACATCACATAAAATTGTGCAATTAGTTTCATGTAGATAAGTATATTTCACTAGTTTTACTATACAATATATCAATATCAGAAAGTTCGGCTGAAAAGAATAATGGATAAATCATCAAAATAGGAACAATTAAGGTATAATTCGAGTGTAACATTATGCAAAAAATTGAGAACCATGACTAGCAATTGATTGTATGATGATATAATGCATAACATTTCAATTTTAATAATACAAAACTTGGAAATAAAAATCTCAAGAAAATCTGTTTCCGATAACAATTATCCTTGTCTTTTATTCAACCATGAGAAAGTATTATCATAATCAAAATAAAAAATATCAGCAGGATTGCAGACTTTTTCAAGTTCAGTAGATAAAATTTTAAAAGACATCTTAGATGGAGGCATTTCTCTAAGCCCCTTCGGCAATTGGTTATAAATTTTGTAGATTTTCGAGAATGAGAATAACTTGCTCGCTACATTCCCCACCAAAGGAGGAGATATTGCCAAATGTCCAGATCTAGAATAGAGAATAGAATAGAATATCTTTATTTGGATTCAAACCACACATATTCCATCAAATAATAAAATTGGAAATTGTACAATATATAAAAAAGAAATCATCACATCACAATAAATGTGCAATTAATATCATATAGATAGGTATATCTCGCTAGTTGTACAATACGATATATCAATATCAGAAAGTTCGACTGAAAAGAATAATATATACATTATCAAATTAGGAAAAATTAATGTATAATTCGAGTGTAACATTATGCAAAAATTGAGAACCATGACTAGCAATTGATTTTATGTAATGTTAACTAATTAGAAGAAATAGTGCATAATATTTCAATTATAACAATATAAAACTTGGAAATAAAAATCTCTAGAAAATCTGTTTTCGATAACAATTATCCTTGTCTTTTATTCAACCATGAGAAAGTATTATCATAATCAAAAGAATAACAAATATCAGCAGAATTGCAGACTTTTTCAAGTTCAGTAGATAAAGATTTAAAAGACATCTTAGATGGAGGCATTTCTCTAAGCCCCTTCGGTAATTGGTTGTAAATTTTGTAGATTTTCGAGAAAGAGAATAACTTGCTCGCTGCATTCCCCACCAAAGGAGGAGATATTGCCAAATGTCCAGATCTAGTTCCAACTTCATGACTCTTTCTTATCGGAGTCATATAGGCACCAGTCCACTGGTTCAAATGGAAAACTTTTATACAATAACACATCCTCCGAAACCACAAAGATTGCAATGACACAAACTGTAATCTAGAGGCGTATATAGTGCAAGAAATAGGACTAATATGTTTCACAACTTTTCTTTGTACAGC
The DNA here is from genome assembly GCA_029291075.1 of Eudiplozoon nipponicum. NCBI lineage: Eukaryota > Metazoa > Platyhelminthes > Monogenea > Mazocraeidea > Diplozoidae > Eudiplozoon > Eudiplozoon nipponicum. Next base: position 21,600 of record JAQBSW010006107.1, read on the forward strand.
TTCTATCTTATTAGACAATCCCTTTTTTAATGGATTCCAGGTAGCGACAGCATATTCTAGTACCGGTCTAATCCATATTATATACATTTGAAGTTTTATATCATTTGATATGATATTTCGATTTATTAGTGCCCATCTTTTCTTGGCACTGCCTACTATACTTTCAATATGTCTCTCAGCAGAAGCTGTACATTGAATAGTTATGCCTAAATCCTTAATTTCTTGCATAAGTTTAATCTCAAACACATCATTAATCACAGCATCATGAAAATAAACATAATGAAAGTTTGTTCTGTTCCCTATTTTTAAAGCTCTCGTCTTTTTATTGTTTATTCTCAGCCCTAGTGTAATCAAATATCTACTCAAATCATACAAATCTAATGTCACATTATTTTTGGAGAATTCGACATTTTTTGGATCAATTGGAAAGGTTATTTTTAAATCATCAGCGAATTTGCAAACTCGACCGTTAAGTATCTTAGTTTCCAAATGTGCAAATACGATTTTAAATTAAATTGGCCCCAAGCTTGATCCCTGTGGAACTCCACGCGTTACTCGTTTCGATTTTGATATCAAATGGTTTACTTGAATTCTCATTCCTCGATTATATAAACAGTATTTAAGTAATCTAAAAATATTCGGATCAATATTCAACAAACTAATCGCATTCAAAATAGCATCAAAAGATATAGAGTCAAAAGCTTTTGAGATATCTATAAATACAATTAATGCATCTAACTTATTCTCGTCTAATGTAATTACATGTTTCCACATGGAAAGCATATTAGTAGTTGTCAATCTACCTTTCGTAAAGCCATGTTGACATAAATCAAAATCAGCCGGTAACATACGTTCTAAATGATCAAGTATCAATCGTTCTATTATCTTCAAAAACGAAGGGATAATAGAGATTAATCTAAAATCACTGGCGCAAGTTGGCTTACATACTTTTGGCAACGGCTTAGCTACTATCGTTAGTATATCGATTGGTAATTTCCCATTCTATCAAAATTCTATTTATAAAGTTGCAGAGCACATTCCTAAACGTTAAGGGTAATTGAAGCAGATTATCAATCGAAATACCAAGGTGATCTTTTTGTTATTTTGATTTGATTTTTAACATCAATTTTATCAATTCATCACTGTCAATAACAAGTCCTGGTTCCTGGTCTCCCAAAGGGTCAGATAGTTCTTTCATTCTGTGGACTGCATATCAAATTGCCAAATACTTCATCCAATTCACAGAGAAATTCATACTCAGTTTTATCCACAGGTAGTATAAGCTTTAACTTTTCCTTGTATTTACTGTAATCTGTGAGGAGTTTGTATCCTAATCTAAGATTACTCTTCATTTTGGCCAAAATAATTCGTTCTGATCTTTGACGAATTATTAGCAGTGATGAATTAATTTCGTTATCAATGGAATCTAACCTCATTTGTTTAATACTATTAATAAGACTACACTTTATTATATTATCTCGTTTAATTCTTAGTTTACACAATTTCCTATTAATTCGTTTCGGTATAATGTCCGTAAACGTAGATGCCTGAAATAAAATAGATAATAACGATGAAACAGAGGAAACAAATTCGTCAGTGTTCAAGAAATAAAAACTCTCATAATCAATCAGTATGCTTAATTCTTTAATAAAAATTCCAGTTGATTCTGGAACAGTGCACGTGTGCACTTTCAAAATTAAGTTTCTGTGTTACGCTACTCAAGATGTTCCATTGTAAATTAATTTGTTTGTGATCCAATTCGTTGAAATAATTAACAACATCATAACTGTGCGATTTCACCATTTCAATTTCTAAGTATACATGATCTAAGCATTGCGAACCTCTAGTTGATTCATTTATAATCTGCTTGAGATCATGGTTAGAAAAAAAATTGGTTATTTCACAGTCCTGTAACTTATTAAAGTCACCTACCACTACATTATAGCCATGGCAGTCAAAGATAGATTGAAAAGAATTGGTAAATGTTTGATCATCAAATAAAGTAGCATACGGCGGTCTGTAAACCGCTGTTAAGATCAGATTATCAATTTGTATAGATAAGAAATCAATGATAGCATTATCATCACTAGTATGTAAAATTTTCGCCTTAAATACAGATTTACTATAAATGAGTACTCCTCCACCTCTTTTATCCAGCGATCTGTCCTTTCTGAATAAAGAATAGTGAGGAATATCAAATTCATGATTTTTAATATCCTTGTTAAGCCAGGTTTCAGATAATATTATAAAATCGAAATCGTTACTTATTATAAAATTACACAGCAAAAAGTTCTTATTCTTAACACTTCGAAAGTTAGCATAAAATAAAGTAAATGTAGAAAGCGACTTATCTAAACAAGTATCGACTTTTACTGATTCAACCTTGTTGGCTTCTTTACTATTCGTTTCCCGGGCTTCGAGGCCATGCTTCCTCTCCCCCCGCTGTCCACAACATTTAGTAACGATACATCGTTTTTTGATGTTGCAGTCTCACTCGATAGATTCCGTTTAACAGCTTGATCAGACGTTGACGGCTTCCGTTCCTGATTGTTCTTTAACTTTTTTACTTTTGCCAACTTCCGTTGGAGGAACGTTTTGTCCCGTCCAATAAATATGCTGTGAAAACTCAAATTCTCATCTTTGTTTTTATTAATAGACTCTATTTGCATATTTGTTGGCCTTTTCGATAATTTTACAATTACTGGCCTTGGACGATCTGATCGTTTCCCCACCCTATAGCATTTAGCAATATCTGCATGCGTCTCTTCTTTTATTAAAGCATTTAATTTCTCGACGTCTTTCCCATCGGCATTTTCATCTAGATTAAATAAAACTATTTGATCCTGTTTGCTGTTACGTGCTGAAACTTCATTCGCTAATATATTTAGCATTTCTTCACCAGATGATTTATTTTTAACTATCGTATCGCCTTCCACTGTTATATCGGCCAATTCAATCCATGGTAGAACATCAGTCTGTACCATGTCTAGGAGCAATTTTACATGTCGTTGAGAGTTTGGCTCAATAAATAATTTGCACTCGCACTGAGGCGAAGAAAATCAATACCATCAACGAAAAGCAAATAATGGCCGTAATTTTGAACACTACAAAATTTTAGATATTCTTTCATCGGTAGGCGTATAGACGCCTTAACGATGAAAAGGCTCCAGTGCATTGGTGTTCATTAGGCATTGTAAATAAACAAGTACAAAAAATATTCTAGAACTAGAGAAATAGGATGCAACGTTTCACAATCGAGCCAGTATCGATAATACTGCAATTGACACGCTCAGAAGAATTTCTGCTTTTCGAGTATTACCATTTTTCCTTTATTTAACACACACTCTACGTTTACATTAAAAAATATTTTGTCTTCCAATTTATATATAAGGAGATATTTTAAAAAAACAAGGTTGCGATCTTGATATAAATCCCTGCTTTATTATGAACATAAATTTAACAATACAGATTAAGCATTGTGTCATGTAGAAAAGGAAACTTATTCAATAGACCAGTTTCGTCCTTATTGGGAACTCATGTTCATTTTTAGATACACGAGAAGAATATGAGAAAGAAGCGTTTCTTGTATTTGATAAAATTTCATTTACTTTTTATTCTTGGAAAGGATACTATGAATTTTAATAAATCACAAATTAAAAAAGAATTTATCAAGGACTTTAAAGAAAATGGCGATGATACAACATGCAACCAGGTAAAAATAGCACATCTGCATCCGCGCTACATAAAACATTGGCCCTGTAATCAGGACCCGCTGGTGTGTAAGAATGACAGAAACTGCAATGGATTGTACTTGAGTATATACGAATAAATTGATATCTACTTAGTATAAAACATTGAAACACACTGGAATTGGGCGCTTAATAGAAACATTGCAGTCACAATTACATTGGCCCGGCATGTAAAAAACAGATTCGTAGCTATTGACAACAGTTTTAGACCACAAATAAAAAATAATACGAAATCTTTCAATGTCATTGCACGAAATCAATTTTACATGTCTATATGGTGGGCCCACTGCCGGTGGCTCGGGGTGAGATGACGTAGTAGATAATGTTACTCGATTTGTCAAGTTAGAAACACTGAAGTTAATCACAACACAAAATATGATAAACTGCTTAGTTGAACAATGGATTTGTCGATTTGGTGCACCACAAATTATTAATACCAACCAAGCTGCACAGGTGGTGTCGAGGGACTATAATAAATGGTGGAAGAACATTGACACAATGCATTCACTTGCAGCCACTTAGATCCCAACCAATCCAACCAACGCCAACCTTAAATTTAATATTGTCGAGCGGGTCAAGCGATGTAAATTAGCAACAACTACCAGATTTTCTCCGGAAGCCAAGGTCTTTAAGGGAAGATATGTCAGCGAGGCGAAAACATAAACCGAAGTTCCATGAACGCTGCACCACTACATATTTCCAGGAGCACCTACAACAGTTAACTCAAGTTTTGTGCGCCACAATGCGACAAGCCAATGCAAAAGGACCTATATGCATTCACCTTAGAGATAAATCATAAATATTGGCTGCGAATGTGGAACTAATGGTGCTACATTCTGACATTGATGGACCGTATCGTTTAGAAATGGTGGGCGCTGATCAGAAGATTGTTATCATTAACTTGTCAAATGAAACACGGGCTGTAGAACATGACTGTTTAATGAGGCTGCTGAGTCCGACTTCTGACGAGGGATATTCGAGAAATAATCTTAGAGGACTAACAGCTACAACGGTCCTATTTAAGGCAGACATGAATACAAGACAACGGCCTTATAGAAGTGTTTAAATTAAGATGAAGCAAAATCAGAAGAAAATCAAAGCAGCAGTTAAGCCGAAGAAGTGAATACGAGATTGTAACGACTCAAGAACAATTCGCCGACATATTGCTTATATGAAATTCAAATTTAATTTACGCGGCACCAATTAAAACAAGCGAAACGTGCCGTTAACCAATGGCGTGTTAGCTTTCGTTTTCCACGCTATATAAGCAAGGTGAATTTACCATACTTGTCGTTAGTGATGTTTGATTTCTGCTGCGCGCTACGTGTACGTGCGGTCTTCTGTCACACTGAGTGTTTACCTACGCTGATTTCTGGACATGCTTCACAAGTAGAGTCACCTAGTCACGCCTATCTTGTTGCTGCATAACTAGTGAGACGAAGCAACATCTATTTATTGGACCTCTATGTGTGCCAGTCCCCACGGTGTTGTCGCAGAACTTCAACGAGACAATTCTGAGACTGCACACAGCCTCTCGCCTCTGAAAACAACGCCACAAAAGAAGGAGCACCAGCCAGTAAACCAGAGCCAATCTCAAGTGTCTAGGACGTCTTCTCTGCAATGCTACACTATCTAACTTTCTCGGAATTTGACGCAGACGCAATTACTGCCCTAATAAGGGCTACCAGCAGTACTTATTCTCAGCATCCACGACACCTAAACTTGCTCGTAACATCGTACGGCATTTATTTAAAGCGTGCGCGTTTACAAATTGGCAACCGCGCTAGGATTCTGAGAACAGTACTCTTTTCTAGACATGTTTTTATATCACAAAACGTTTGGCATAAATAAAGTCGACTGTGATTCTTTTTCATTTTAATAACGTTGGGAATACAGTAAATCGCCGCTAACACATACCAAATTTTTTTACCCTGGTGGGGAATCTTTCTAACGTCGAGGTCTTGTAGGCGTGTTTCGTTGGGGAGAAAATTTTTTTGAGGGAAGATTTTGTATCTTTCAAAATTTTTCTCTTCTAATTACAAACTGTGCCAAACAGTAAAAAACTTTCGACATCGATTTGTAATTTAGTGTGAAGTCCATCTCGTCATATTTTTTTGACTGTGTCAAACGGGAATACTTTGGACGCCGACTTTTTATTTTGTGAAAGTACTTTTATTTTTTTTACTATACCGAACTGATAATTTGTGAACTCTGATTTCTGATTTTGTGAAAAAATAGATTTTGCCAGTTTTCCGCGTGCGTCGAAGCTCATGCCATCAGTTTCCACTTTGGAAGCATATTTTGGTAAGCGTTTCGTTTCACGTCTTTTTATATATTTCATCTTGCTTCGAAATTTAAGCTTTTAAGATCCCGTAAGATTGTTAGAATGTCAGGTCAAATTTTCAATATTGATGATCTTTTATGGGATGGAGATTGCGAGTTATACTTTATGCGCGTAGAATCCAATTTCTTCCTGTTTCCAGATTATGAAAGTAATCAAAAACTGTCAATTGTTTCGCTAAACTATCTTGAGAATAGCAGCGACGGATTTTTCCAAAGCTTGAGGCCACAAAGAAGCTACGCAATCCCATTTTGGACCTCAAAATGAAGTAGAATACTTGCTGGGTCCCACTGAAACTGAACAGAAAATAAATAAATATGCGCAGTTAGGCATGCCAAACCTTGGCCCCATTGAGTTTTTAAGGGAATTGCGGAAACGTTGTAATAAAACCAATATTTCTGATCATGAGGATTAGGTTGGTTTCATTAACAAACTTCCACAGTCATTAAAATTTTTCGCCAGACAGCTCCCCAACACTCTCTCTATAGATGACTTATCTGAGAGATACAAGTTAGAATTTAGAGTTTTGGAAGCTAAGTTAAATTCATCATCCTATTGTCTTTCCCCGCAGGATGATAGGATCACCTCTTTAGAGAGGGCAATAGCGAACATGGCTAAAGTTCTAGAAGGATTAGCCATAGGGAAATCCGAGTTAAATCAGATGAACACACGACCCATTTTTCCACCCAAACCACGAAATATCAGTAGGCGATGATCTTGAATTCACGAAATATTTTAATAGATATGCCAAAAAGAACTGGTGGTATAATCGTGTCAAGTCTGTCTCTGCCGTTTGAAAGAATTTCCCAATGAATGCCGATTTCCACAGTTGACGGAAAAGGCCACAGAAAACCAGCAAAGTGGAGCGTCAGGATCGGGAAACGTATAGCGCAGAAAGTAGGAGACCGTACTTTCTGCGCATCAACGGCATAAACAGCGCCACAAGGAAGCAATCAATTACAATCTGACATTCCAATTTACTCTTTTCGTCCACACCAAATACGCGATATAGACAGCCAAACTGACAATGTCAGTCGCAATGACCAGCCTACTTGTTTGTATGATCCGGCCAAACAGCCCAAAGAACTTCTGCATCTTCTTGATTTGAGAACTGGCGAAGAATTCATCGTAGACACAGGTGCAGCAGTCTCAGTTCTCAAGGGTGATTCAATGGCCGAGATGTTTCTAGGCGTTTTACTTGCAACAGCTACAGGGGAGCCCATACCTACATATGACTGCCGATATCGCACACTCAACATAGGTTTAGATCGAGAATTTACTCACAACTACATCGTCGCAAAGTTCTCACACAACATAATAGGCCTTGATTTCCTTTTGATATTTTGGCTCATTTTTGACTTTGCCAATCAAAATATCATAGACCCCTCCACCGAACTTGAGCAAATTTTTTTGACACTTGCCTCCACGCGTTTGGAGTTACAGGTCATTCAGCCAACCGCAGTGCATCATTCAGCAGAGATACCAGCAGCTCTTCGAGAACACAAGTCGCATTTCAATCTCAGCAAGTCAGAGATACAAGTCTCCAACACGATACACCATATCGTCACAGAAGGACAACCTATTGCACCCAAGAAGCGACCACTGGTCCCTGCTAAACTGAAAGATGCCAAAGGCTATTGGAAGAGGGAATCATCAGACCATCGAAAAGTTCACGAGCGTCTCTAATGCACTTAGTCTTCAAATCAAACGAATCGTACAGAGCCTGCGGATGTAACCGCAAGTTAAATTCAGTGACAAAATCTGATGCATATCCTATTCTCAATATTAACACCTTACTTGAAAAATTCAACGGCAGCAATTTCTTCTCAGTTATTGACCCCAGACAAGCCTACCATCACATCCCGGTAGCGCTAGAAAATATTGAAAAGACTGCGGTCATCACTCCATTTAGCCTTTTGGAATACCTTTACATGCCTTTTCGACTTAAGTGTTCTACACAGACATATCAAAGATTCATGAACCAAATACATCGCGACGAAGCTGCATATTGCATGTCACATTTCGATGACATAATTATTCTCAGTTCAGACGTAGAATCTTATGTCAAGTATTTACGAAATGTCCCCTCACACTTATCCAACCACGGACTCATGATTAAATGTGACAAAACGCAGATTCTAACTACATCCGTGGACTTTCTATGGCGTCGTATCACGCCACAAGGTATTCAACCTTTGCTGTCGAATGGAAATTCAATCAAGAATATCAAGTCACCAAAGACTGTTAGTGAGCTGCAAAAAATTTGGGAGTCCTAAACTACCATCGCAAGTTCCTTCCGGGCCTTTCAAGACAACTTTATCATTTATGTAGGCACCCGCGGAATCAAAAAGGACTTAGCGAGCACTCCATTATTTCTTGGTCATCTGAAGACGAGGAATTACTTCTACTCACCATCAACTTATTGGCAAATTGACAATGCTAACGAATCCAGATTTTCAACGACTAATTCTAATCATGGGAGATGTTTGTGAGTTTGCTATTCGAGCCACGTTGGAACAAGAGATCGACGGAGTTCGGAAGCCTATTATGTTTTTACTCGCGTTCTCTCCAACCAGTAGAAACAAGATACGACACTTGCGGTCGAGAACTCCTCGCCATCCACGACGCAGTATGCCATTTTATCAGCATCATTGACAGTACCAGGTTTGTTGTTTTCACAGATCATGCAATATTAGTTAGCGAATTTAAGAACGCGACTTCATCTGTCGCCATGCACCCTGTCAGAGTGGAAAGACAGCTGCCTCGTCTGAGCGAAAGACAATTCGCCATCTTTCATGTCAAGAGCGACAAGAACTTCATTGCAGACGCACTTTCTAGGACAGACGTCTTGCCACAATCACATTCGCCGTCGCCATTCACATTCAAATATCAGTTGCACATCACCCCCCCCCAAGTTCGTATGCCATCTCTTGGAAGGATTACCTATTATTTACTTCACCGGTACGCAGCCCAACTAACCAGTTCTGCCGACCAGCATTCAGGGAAAAGTTTTAGATTCAATTCACTCAATTTCTCACCCGGGAAGCAAGGGGACTCTCCGACTTCTTACAGATCGTTTCTGGGGTCACAGGTTCAGGGAGAACGTTAAACAATGTGTCTCCGAGTGTGCTATTTGCAAGAAAAACAAAATCACACGGCACACTCGTTCTAAGTTGCAACATTTGCGAAATACATCACACCTAGCAATCGTCCACATCGACATAGTTCATCTGACAAAGGTTCGAGGTTTCAACTATCTTCTAACTATGGTTAAAAGATTTACACGATGACCTGAGGCATTAACTCTTGGCACCATTTATGCAGACGAAGTAATTAACGGTTTTATCTCTGCATTGATATCCCATTATGATTTTCCCAATGAAGTCATCACTGATAGAGCCATTTGCTTCTCATCGGATCCTTTCATAACCACCTTGCGGTTCATTGGATTCATATTAACTCAGGCGACTGCCTACCATCCACAATCTAACTTTATGATAGAAAGACTGCATAGGGAACTCATAGCTGCCATAACATCCTCGGCCATTAATCGCAACTGGGTCGATGCACTACCTTTAGTTCTACTTGCCATGCGTTCCCGTACTCGTGAATCTATTAAAACGTCTGCTTTGCAACTCTTGTATGGCATGGATCTACGCATGCCTAGTCAGCTCCCACGTCTACTATCCGTACAGTATGACCCACAAGACGAAGCTACCCGCCTCCGTCCATTCTTCGATCATCCGCAGCTTCACAGCAGCAAGAGAGTACTCGTTCGCAACAACGCTGCCTTTACAGTACTATAAACAAAGTATCGCGGTCCTTACCCGATTTTGTTCAAACAGCCGAAATATTTCATTATCATGCAAGATGCGACACCAACATCAGTAAGCATAGAGAGGTTGAAACCGTTTATCAAACCGCGTGATCCTGGGAACATACAACCTTCTACACGCGTCTCAGACTCTATCTGCCTACAATCTCAACCAAGAAATATATTGCTTTGCATAGCGTATAACTGATAATTTTTTAATATTAATTTTTCGTTATTCTAGGAATCAAATGTTTAACTTTATGCGCACCACCTATGTCACTCAACTTGACCTCTATAGATCCACATGATTCATTCACATTTCTCACACTCACATGGCTCACGTGGTATAAACAGCTATTCTTAGCTAACAATTGTGTAGCATTTTTGAACAGTTCTTATGCCATCTCTGCGGCAATGTTCAAGTACGTATTTTGTCGTTACCCTTTGGTTTTTATGTATATATTTTTACATTGTAATGTATAGCTCACACCGTCGCTCACACTGCCTATTTTGGTATGACTGTGAAGCAATGTGTAGCAACAGTAAAGTAGTCATTAGCTTCATATCACGGTACAGGCTAATTTTAATGCACTGACGGCGATCCAGCTTACCCAGGTTTCAACTTAAACCTGGCAACTTCAGTGGCAATCTACATTGAAATCCTTACGTTGCAGATCTTCAAATCTCACACAGCTCTGTATTGCCTCACGCAGTATGACCGGTCACTATATCTAACGATTTGTGTAGCAAATTTTATTGGTTATTTGGCATCATATCATAGTTGAAGCAACCAACAAGCATGTGGCAATGGCCACCTTTAAGACAAATAATGAACAAAGGGTCTTATCTAGGGCAGACATTATTTCAACAGAAATTCTTCGCAGAAGCTCCCGTATAAGAATGAAGCAGTCAGCCCAATGAGAAATGCAGACTTCGAGCTGAAGTGAACACAAATTAATTAATGTGCAAATTTGTTTTATTAAATCGATGCTCGTTGTGCGAGCAAAATTCTATATATAATTGAGTAAAAATAAAGCATTTGTTGTACATTTAAAATGGCTTCTGATGGGTTAGAAACGTTGATTCAGGCATTGACTTCCCAAATGAATAATTTAACTGCAGAATTAGGCATAATTAAGGCTCGTCTAGACGATACGCTAATAATAAATACTGAAGACATACAAGTACGTGGACCATCCAACATAGGTGGACAAAACAATGGCGACCGCGCCGAAGAGGAATCAGAAGGAAATATGCCGGCGTTTTCAGCCGAATCGACGAGTTATTTCAGACCGTCATCAGAGTTTAAGCCGATGTTGGTACCACTAGATGAGGAAAGGCCACAGTTGTGGTTCGAAAAATTTGAAGCATCAGTTCGAGCCCAAGAATTTACATTGGAAACACCTATTGTGCGTGAAGCTGTCCAGGAATTAGTGGACCGGACAGTAGCAGTCCAATTGGAATTGCCGGTTGACCTCACGTATGAAGAATACAAAAGACGCGTATTGGATCATTTCCGGGCTAGGCCTCAGGAAGTGTTCTTAGAATTATACAGCGTGAAACCATTAATGGGTGAGATGCCCATGGATACCATGGCACGTATCAAGCGGTGGTTCTCGAAGCTTACTGAGTCTTTACCCGGCTTGCAACCACATGAGGCCATCATGTTCATGCTGCTGGATCCTACCAGATACGGTGAAATATCCAGCGCCCAGGGAGGCCTTGAAGAGAGACTTCAGGCTCTTCAAAGTTCGGCCATAATGACAAACAAAGTGGCAGCTGCATCTCCACGCATGGGTCCAGTTACGACATCTGACAGGAGCGACATACCGTATTGGAATTCTTAATAAGCAGCTCCGCGACAGAAGGTAACAGCCAGTGGCCTGGAAGCAAAGTCAGTATATAAGGACTCCAGCTCCGACGAATACGACGTATAAGCGTCAGCAAAACCCATGTACTGCTCCTCGAGAACGGCCAGTACAGTGGGGTAACAGGGTGCACAATCTCACAAATAAAGGTGGGAGAGAGCAGGGCACAAATATTAATCCTTTGGTGGCTCCGACGGTTAGATTGAAGGAAGACCAGCAGAACAAACAAAAAGTGGTCCGAACCAGATGGCCTTTGAAGAAAAGGAAGTGTGGGAAACATTGCCAAATGTAAGAATTTCCATTAAAGTTAAATTTTTAGAACTCTTCAACGGACAGCCAGTAATAATGCAATTGGATACTGGAGCTGATGTGTCGGTACTACCATTGAATTGGCCATTGAACAATGTAAAACCTACGAAAGCAAGTTTATGTCAGGCATCGGGCGCATCGATGGTGGCTGTGGGCGAGTGGGACACGAAGTTGTTAATAAATGAAAATGTCTATCATATGTCTTTTGTTGTTTCGAATACGCAAACGCCCTTATTGGGACTTGATTTCATTAGAAAATGGGTTAAGACGATAGACTGTCAAAATAAACGTGTATGCCTATCGCGGCCTGAGGGAATAAGTTCAATAAAGTCTATATGTACCCCTAAGATGCAGGAGGAGACCAGTTGTCTGCCTGGGTGGTGGAAGAATCTTCAAACCCAATATAACATTATATTCCAACTGCCTGATTGTAGCGAGCGTCCAGGGCCGACGGTCGACCAGTTTAAGCTATGGCTAGAACTAAATGACGGTTACGAACCACCAAAAGTATATGGTGCTCCTCCAAAGAAATTAGCAGCAGCGACTCGTGCAACCCAAGAAATGATAGAAGCCGGCGTTCTTGAACCGTCAACATCTGTTTTTCGTGCTCCGATGGTTTATGTTACGAAAAAGGATGGTTCGCTCCGACCAGCGGCTGATTTTAGGCAATTGAACTCAGTAACTAAACCGGACCTGTATCCCATGCCGGCTCTGCGTGATCTGTTCTTACAGCTAGCGGGAGGCAAATGGTTTGCCGTGCTTGATCTTAAACAGGGATTTTGGCAAATAGGCGTGCGGCCCGAAGACCGATGGAAGTTAGCGGTACAAGTACCCCAAGGTCATTTCCAATTCACCCGGGTACCATTTGGCCTTAAAAACGCACCGAAAGTGTTCCAAAGAATGATGGACTCGTTCGTGTCTGACTTAACTTGTACAACAGCTTACGTAGACGATGTTATTATATGGGCCACTACTGAACACGAATTACGTGTGAGGCTGCAGAAGATGTTAGCCAAAGCTGTAGAATGGCGATTACATTTTAATCCAGAAAAGGTACAGATAGGTCAAGAAGTGCGGTTCTTGGGGCACTTAGTCTCAGTGGACGGATGCATGCCGTTAGATTCGAATGTACAACCTATCAGGGATTATCCGGTGCCTACTACTAGAAAACAATTGCGCCGGTTTATTGGTATGATGAATTTCTATAGACCATACCTCATAGAGATGGTGGTTACGCAACAGCCCTTGTCTAAGTTAACTAGTGACGAGATACCGTTTCGTTGGACGGAGGAGGCTCAAGAAGCGTTTATGCTATGCAAGGAGAAATTAATATATGCAACTATTTTTACTTTCCCGGTTGGTAATATGTCATTAATTACAGACGCGTCAGATATTTGGATAGAAGCGGTGTTACAAGCTGGCGGACGTCCTGCGCAATATATAAGTCGCACACTCACTAAGGCGGAACAGAACTATACCGTCACAGAAAAGGAATTACTTGCCGTACAATGGGCGCTGCGGAAGTTTAGATATTTTGTCATCGGGGGACAAGTGGACGTCTTTACCGACCACAAAGCGCTAGTGCATTGGAGATCACTATATATTGAGAAGAAACGTGTACATCGAGCCATTGAAGAACTAGAAGAGTACGATATATCAATTCATCGTAGAGCAGGAATCGAGAATGCGGCGGCCGATGCGCTCAGCAGAATTTCCGCTTTGCGGTTTCGCCGCTTATAAAAGTCTCTGAAGAACAGGGAAGAGATGCTACATGTCAGGAAATAGTCAATCAATTAAAAAACGGCACAGTGGTGTCTGCGCCATATAAAACGTTGAGTCTACAGAACGGCCTGTTGGTGCGGAAAGAAAGACAAACAGTGCAATGGTTTGTGCCAGAATCTATAAGAACAGAATTAATGGCCTTTTGGCATGAAACGTTAGGACATCCTGGCGCTGGGCGGCTCATTGAGACATTGCAGTCACGATTGTATTGGCCTGGTATGTCCAAAGAAATTCGTAACTATTGTCAACAGTGCACTACATGCCAACGTTGTAAACCACAAAAACGAGAAAAGGTCACTCCGATTGCTTTCAATGCTACTGCACGGAACGAGTTTCTGCATATCGACCTGGTAGGTCCACTGCCGGTAGCTCGCGGCGGCGTGTCCTATGTGTTTTCCATGTCGATAAGTTTACCCGATGGGTCGAGTTTGTACCACTGAAGAAGATCACAACAGAAAAGATTATAACGTGCTTAGAAGAGCGATGGCTCAGTCGATTCGGTGCACCACAAGTTATTGTTACCGATCAAGGCGCACAGTTTGAGTCGAAAGAATTTAATCAGTGGTGCAAAGACATTGACATAAAGCATTCCCGCACAGCCACTTATCACCCGCAAACCAATGCGACAGCTGAGCGCGCACATAGGACGATGAAAGAGGTACTGCGATGTTGGTGCCACGAGAGCCCGGGAACGTGGAGAGACAAATTACATTTGGTCGAGCGGGCCATGCGCTTTACAGTCTCAACAGCTACAGGATTCGCTCCAACGACCATGGTCTATGGAGGACACATAAGACTGCCAGGTGAACCTGTAATCCAAGGATCCCATGAGCGCTGCACCATAGCGGATATTCAGGAACGACTAAAACAGTTAACTGAATATGTAGGCGCCACACAGCGACAAGGCTATGCAAGGCAACCGACACGCACTCGCCTAAAGGTCGGCGACTATGTCATGGTAGCGAAGGTCGAGCCCATGGCACTGCAGGCTGTCAATGATGGGCCGTATCGCGTGGAGAGGGTGGACGCAGAGCACAATACTGTTTTTGTTAGCCTGCCCGATGGACCACGAGCTTTTGCACTGGATCGTTTAAGCAGAGTGCGAAAGCCGATTCCTGAGGGGAGGGGAGATGTGGCAATGGCCACCTTTAAGACAAATAATGAACAAAGGGTCTTATCTAGGGCAGACATTATTTCAACAGAAATTCCTCGCAGAAGCGCCCGTATAAGAATGAAGCAGTCAGCCCAATGAGAAAAGCAGACTTCGAGCTGAAGTGAACATAAATTAATTAATGTGTAAATTTGTTTTATTAAATCGATGCTCGTGGTGCGAGCAAAATTCTATATATAATCGAGTAAAAATAAAGCATTTGTGGTACATTTAATATGTCTTCTGATGGGTTGGAAACGTTGATTCAGGCATTGACTTCTCAAATGAATAATTTAACTGCAGAATTAGGCATAATTAAGGCTCGTCTAGACGATACACTAATAATAAATACGGAAGACATACAAGTACGTGGACCATCCAACATAGGTGGACAAAGCAAAGCATACTTTAGCCCAGCATTTACGATACATTTAAAAAATCTATTGATAGAATAATAATCAGTTGCATAACTGGATTCGAATTCTGGCCTACATTTCATATCAAACCTTGCCGAGAAGATAGTTTTTCTTTTTGTCAGAGATTAAAGTGATGTAATTGATTAAGAACAATTCTTCGATATATTTCTTAAATGAATTTTAAATTTAATATACGGGGCACTAATTAAAACAAGCAAAATTTGTCTTTGGACAATGGCGTGCGGTCTTTCGTTTTTCACGCTATATAAGAACGGTGAATTTACCATGCTTGTCGTTAGTGATTTTTAATTTCTGCTGCGCGCTACGTGTACGTGTGGTCTCCTGTCCCACTGACTGTTCACCTACGCTAACTTCTAAACTTGTTTCAGAAGCAGAGTCACCTAGTCATGCAACTCTTGCTGCTGCACAACTATAGAGACGGAGCAACATCTATTTATTGGACCTCTACGTGTGCCAGTCACCACGGTGTTGTCGCAGAGCTTCAACGAGACAATCCTGAGCCTTCACACAGCCTTTCGCCTCTGATAACAACGCCACAACAGAAAGAACACCAGCTAGTCAATCAGAGCCGGTCTCAAGTGGTTAGAACTACTTCTAGACACCGCTACACTGCCTAACTTTCTTGTAATTTACGGGAAAACGCAATTTCGGCCTTAATAAATGCCACCAAAAGTACTTATTCTCAGCCTCCATGACACCTTAACTTGTTTGTAACATCGTATGGCACTTACTTGAAGCTGAAGTGTTTACAAAAAAGTACTTAAAATGATTTCACTTTACTAAAGAAAGGCGCTTAATACGATCAAACTTCTATAAATAATCGGTTAAAAATATAGCGAATGTGTTTTATAAAATGGCTCCTTAATTTGTGAAAGGTTGGCGGGAATGTTAACAAAATATATGATAAACTTATCTGAGAAGTTAGAGGTCATTATGTCGACGCTGAACTAAAACAGTTTACACCGAGGGAATCAAATTAAACGGCCAAATTATTATCGGTGTCTGGAACAGGAGCAACCACTTCAGCTGCTGCTGACTTGAAGAAATGACAGTATTTCTGTGTGTGCCCTATTGTCTTCTTTGCGGCGATGTTGCTGGTTCACTCTTTGGTACTACTACTGCAGGCGACGCAAAAGGTGAGCTGGATCGTGTACAGATGCCTCGTTGACGTAGCATGGCTAGTTCTTGCTCGGCGGCCTTATGTTTGTGTGGTGCCAATAGACGTGCTCGTGGAGGATGAGGAATTGGTTTCGATAAGATGATACGATGGGCTGTGATGGCACGCTTCCTCTTGAGATCGGGAATGAAGGAGATAGGTTCGAAAATTTCTTCATGACGTTTCAGAACATCGTCCAGTTGCAGTACATGAGGAACTGGAGGAATTAGCTGTATGGATGAGACAGTTTGGGAGCGAGTCGTATGTTTTAGCGCTGATGAAAGAAACTGATTGTCTGCAGTACGTATCTCTCGTGTTCTTGGACGAATGGTAAGATCGAAGTGTTCGAGAAAGTCACGTCCATGATGTTTCTTGTCGTATTAGCAATGATGAAAGGATAATTAAAACATCTTTTTGAGTTTGAGAACGAGATTGTGTGTACTTGTACCCCAAACGTCGCTATACTGGAGCCATTGGCGCAGGTCAGATTGCTGGTGTCGACTGGGTGGGTAGGTTCGAAATAATTGTGGTGTAGTAAGCTTACATCTGATCCAGTTTCTATGAGAAATAATTCGGCAGAAGTTGCGTCACGGATGAGAATGGATGTTGATAAGGGCAACTGTCGATAAGACAGGTTGCTGGCATTTGGGCGTTTGAAGCATGACTTGACTGGAGCCGTCGCTGTAAATACAATAGTTTGATTGCACTCTACCACGAAAGCAACGTGCTTCGAGCCATCAGACGTGGAGCGGCCAACGATCTTGGGGTGCTCAGCCTCTACTGTCGCAGAGGAGGCTGACCCCAGCAGTTTTCCGAACCTTCCATGGGCGGATCCTCCTGAGTTGTTGAGGGTGACCACTTGAACGTCGCGTCTGTGCGCGGGAATGTGCAGCCGTTTCTGAGGCAATAACGTGTGGAGTGGCCATAGCTGCGGTGATTCGGACACCACTCCACTGGTAACTGTGGAACTGTGGCCCTGTCTCTCGACGTCGACCTCCTGGCGCTATTCCGGGACGGTGGTCGACGCTGGTCACGCCTGCTCTGGTCGCGTCTATTATGGACGGCATCGACTGAGGCCAAATTTGGCCTGACGGTGAGGTTCTCGAGCAGGCTGATGAGGCGTTCATTCGTGACATTTGTTCCGGCTGATGATGCGGTGGATTGTGATTCGGACAGTCTTGAGGTGATGTGGCCTTTCTCTGGGGCAGGTGAGCTGTAGTGGTGTTTCTTCCACCACTTGTCTAGACGTGCCGGCAGAACGTCGTCTTGTACTTCGACGGATTCGCGCAGGAACGTGGCCATCTCTTGGAGTGCCGGCGGGAGCTTCTGTATGAAAAGTCGCATTAAGCTTTCCTTGGGCAGGTTGAATTCCAAGGCTTTCTGCTCCATCTCCCTAAATAGCTCAGAAGGCGTGCGGCTACCTAGGGACATCTGGCTCATTAATTCTGTAAGCCTGTCTTCTCGATCTGGTGTCAAGCGCTGCTTGACGGCGCGTTGCAGGCTCTGCCATGGCTGCGCATATATGCCTTCAGTGTACTGATGCAGAATATCTTTTAGTCCGCGTCTGAAAGACATTGGGATCGTCTGCCAAGCCCTCAAAAGTATTGAGCCCTCGTCTGTTATATTGGAAACCTTGGCTAATAAAGTAACGTTGTTGACCCACTCGTCAAGGTAGTCTGGATCGAATTGGCATATTTTGTACTGTGTCCATGTGTTGGTGCGGCCTGTTGCTGGGCTCACCACCAGGGTTCCTGCATTTCCTGAACTGCACGTCATCTTATGCGTGTGAGTGTTGTCTAGAATAGATAGCAGTGTAACATCGTCCTCACCCGTCATCGTGCGGCTATCTCCGAGCATTGTGATCTCGAGAGGGTGTTTTTCTGTGATATGTGTCTTAGTATTTGCTTTCCTTCGTGGCATTCATCCAAAGTGCTTGAAGTTCTCAAAATCTAAATGTTTATTAATTTTTTGAAGGCCGTGAGTTCGGACCTCGCCCGTGGCACCATTTATGTAGGAGTATCTAGCGGGTTAGCTATCTATTTCGTGATGTTTTACCCTTCCTACATATAACTAGTAGCTGCTGATGAGATCCGTGCTTATGATCAATCCCCGGCCTTTTCCCGATGGGTGAGGTGAGAATGCTAACTCGAATGATCACATATGTATTGCACACAACGTTGCATGGAAAATTCATAGTTAGTCCAAATTGACCGTGCTCTAGACAGCAACAAAACGACATATTGTCAACAAAATTGAATGTCTTATACACAAGTAATTATCAATTCACAGTTAAACAAAACAGTCCGTGCACTAGACGGCAGCAAAACGAAATATTGTCAACAAAATTGAATGTCTTATACACAAGTAATTATCAATTCACAGTTAAACAAAACCGTCCGTGCTTTAGACTTCAGCAAAACGATATACTGTAAACACAAGTGATATTACATTCACAAACGTGTGAATTGTGATGAATACATGTAACCGATTGAAAATATATGATGATATAAATAAAGTCACTTGTAAATGTTGTCATTGATGATGGATAGAATAAAATCGTGTAGAAACGTCCATGAAAAATCTTCACAAATAATTAATCCACTGTTTGCTATGGTTTTAACTTATTTAATTATAATAATCCATTGAACTATAGAATTTGTGAATTTGATTGAGGAACATCTGATGTCCTGATGCGTGAAATCATATCTGAATGCAAAGAAAGCTATCGAACCACATATGCACTATAATCCACCGCATGTTCCCTGCGTATTGCGCGCGGGTGTGTATATTTAATAAACAAAACCCTATTAATTACAATTAAAATTACAGTTCAAGAAATCTCAATTAAAACTACTTGAAGCTAACAGAGGTTATTTCTAAAATCACAGTTAAGAAAAATATTGTGTTAAAAACAGAGTTAGATTGTTTGACCTTAAAAAGCACTATATTTGTTAAAATTGAACATCGTTCGGTTGTAACGCGGAGCCGCGTGTTGCAAGATAAAATACGTTAAAACTAATGGAGCAAGTACATGTTAGGCGTTTTAGTCCATGACATTCTAGAGATATGTGAATATGTATAAAAACTCAAAGCTTGAGAAGCTGTAGTACACATGAATATCGTCTATACTATGATATAATACAATGACTACTGAATTTCTCTACCAAAAGCGTTAACTCAAAACAACCTGTCAGATTACATAAAGCAAATATGAGATCAAATTTGAGGCATAATGTGAAAATACACGATGTATAAAAAATATACCTAATCAGAATAATTGTTTAAATAATCAAGCATATTTGATCCTTTTCACCAAGATATTATAATTAGAATGATCTTATCATAATTGATGCTCAATTTTTGGCAAAAAACATTTGGTTATATCAAGTGAAATATGTGAGCTTGCTGAACTTTTTAAAATCGATATGGGCATATCATATGTGACAAGTAATAAGGCAAAAACGGGCGTACGGTACATGAAAAAATCTTCTGAAATTTTGCATTAGGTGTTGCGTACCTATGAACAAATAAGTTCAAATATGACCAGAAAGATAAACCAAAGTCAGCATGAACGGAAAAATAATCTCTTGTGCACATTCTTTTAATGCTTACTGGCGACTCATTAGTAGGAGACGATATTATGCCCTATACACACTAAAGATTTGGGTTGGGAATGTGGGACAATTGGTCAATACAATCTCCTTTACGAATGTGTAAACCTGTAGTAGTGAAGCTAATTTCATCAAAAGTTTTTTACAATGCGACTTCAAAACCAACTCGCTATCTATAATATTTGAACTGTGCATATAAAGTGTACCGACTATGTGGTTGTTGTGTTAATACCTAATACCAACAATATGACGGCTTAATAGGTACATATTGCGAACACTATGTTTGCCGAGTCAGTTCAAGGTAATAATAAAATGCATATCTTGTTATTCTGAAGTTCACGAAGATTGAGATTTACATATAATTCTGAATACATGTTACACTAACAAATCCATACACTCTGGCCTACATCTATATCAGTTATAACTTTTCACGGTAATCATGCCATCATTCAATTAAATAAATAACAGTTAGATGCTTTTTGTGGCGTCGAACTAGGATATATGCAAGTTTGTATTAAGTGGTGTGCATCTAGTAACAATTCAATTATTACAAGAAGGTCATGTCTAAAGTTCACTATGTCAAGACAAGATGCAATAGATTACTCTGTGTTGATGCACATAATGATGCTTATGAACTCCTTTAATACCCAGATAACTCAGTAAAGACAAACTATTTTCGAATAAACTAAAAGGAATGATAACATACACACCTTTCATATATAAGGACACTCACCAAAAGATAATTGATTTCACTAAGTTATTCTTGTTATATCTTTATAATTTGGATGGGATTTGCTTCTGCTATCATTACACCGCAAGTTCTGTAAGATAACTTAGATTTTGAGGTCAAGTGCATTGGGAGACACGAGAAGATTTTGATGGTCGAATGATTTTCTCGCAAATTTATCTTCAGAACTCGCTGTGAGCGGCTTTAAGTTATGCTTGAGGAAACTGTATTGTTTAAAGCGAAATTTCTTGCACGGTGATATTGATATAGTGCATCGTGAAGTTGACTTATAGCTTGTAACGACACCAAACAATTCGCCGACATATTGCGTAAAATAAATTCAATTCAATTTACGTGGCACCAATGAGAAAAAAGCGAAATTTGTTGTTTACCAAAGACGTGCGAGCTGCCCAATCAAGGCTATTTAAGCAGGGTGAATTTACCATGCAATACAGTTGTCGCGTTTGGCTTCTGCTGTGCGTTACTTGGGCGTGCTGTCTGCTATCGTAACCTACGCTGATTTTTGGGCTTGCTTCACACACAAAGGCAATTTCAGTCACGCTAATCTTGTTGCTTCACAACTAGTGAGACGAAGCATCATCAACCGTTTATCCCTTTAGGGAGCCAGTTGCTGCAGAACTCCAACGAGATTACTCAGCTACTCACTCGCCACGGATGTCAAAACCACAACAGAAGGAACAACAAGCCAAGTTAATCAGAGCTGGTCTCAAGTACCTAGGAGTACTTCTAGACACTGCTACACTAGCTGACTTTCTCGGCATTTGACGGAGAACGCAATATCGGCCCTAATAAGGACCTCACAACAGTACTTTCTTAGGCATTCTTGGCTTCTAATTGACTTTGTTACGTCGTACGGCATTTACTTGAAGCTGGGGCGTTTACAAGCTCTTATGTGCCGTGGAGAAACAAGACTGTGTGTTCAACAAGATCTGTGAATTTCTCAGCCAATGAAGCATCAGGGACGACGATATAAATTTCAAATTTAAATGTTCAGAATTTAATGACCAAAACCATTATTCAAGATCGTTGTTGGAGGTTTTAAAATTTTAGTTTGATAGATCAAAAATGATTCGATAATTTTACAGAAAACAAGGGCGTTGAATGATTGCGAGACCTTGACTACGATGAGGTCGTTCTAAAATGGACGCAAAACCAATATTTGAAGTGCAGCGTTGACGTCCGTAAGTGAGAGTGAGCTCAACAGAAGCTCTGTTGTGTAGTATCCTAAATACATCTAGGCGTCGGAATCTAACTTGAGAACTGAAATAGTTCAAATCTAGATGATGCAAGATTCCGTTTGAATATTTTGTCGGATCAAGTATACAAATTAGTTAAAAATTTGGTTTAGCATTATCGCCTACATTAATGTTTTTGAGGTTATTCTACTTGTACAAAAAGGAGCGATAAGAAAATCATCAGAGTGTGGCATAATTGACATTTTTAGCGCAAGTCTTTCACAGTTAAACCAATATGTTTATTTGTACGCATTGCGTTTCTAAAGCCTAAAAAACCGCTGTTGCTACTTCGAGATTTATGATGTGCTATCAAAAGAAACAGGCACTCGTTCGGTAAACTATCTGAACGATGCAGGCAAGTTTGAGAATGATTTAAGTTTTTGGTGAATATATCATCAGTTCTTCGGGATATAATCTTTAAAAAGCGAAGACGATCTCGATCTTTGCCTATTGTGATATCTTATTTTGGCGAGAAGATTTTGTATTATTTTGGCTCAACTTGACTTTGCCAACGATTAATCCTTCTACAGCCCTAGCCAAGCTAGTCACGTGTCTCTTTAAGGAAGATATCTTTTCGTCGTCAGATAAGGGACGCACGGATGGATGTCGAGTTTCCTTTGGTGCTGGGAATCTTAATTATAATGCACACATTTAGCAATTGTTTGGCGAAAAACTAAACGATCTGGAGTAGGTTGTTAATAAAAATAAGCATAGATGCATGATCGAAATCAAATTCCGTATATTTTCTGTATTTTTTTTATAAGATTATGGGAGCTGAAAGGCATAAGAATAAAAGAAAACAACGCTTATAATCAGTCTCAATTACTTTCCCAGTGTCGTGATGGGAGAAGGCTAAGTCGAATTATCATACATTTATTATGAACAATGTTGCAAAGTAAATTAAAATTCACTGTTAGTCAAAATTGACCATGCTCTAGACGGCAGCAAAATAAAATATTGCATAAAGTCATAATAAACACAATAACTAAATCCAGAATGTCTTAGCAGAACAGTTTTGAGTCATGGATAGTCGATTTTTAACACACAAAATATAAATCCTGGCTTAAACAGCCAAAACACATTAATCCACTGCACGTTGCCGGCATATTCCGCGCGGGTGTGTACTATTGCGAGATTAATTTTTCTCTACATTAGTTTGGTTGCGGCTGTGGAGATCTGTGCACCTGATTTATCCCAGGATTTTTCCCGATGAGTGATGAGAGAAGACCAATGCGAATGATTACATATGTATTGTAAAAAACACCGCGTTTGGAATCATAAGTAATCCAAATTGACCGTGCTCTAGACAGCAATAAAATCAAATTTAAACACAAATGAATATCTTAAACACGAGTCACAGTCCAACTAAATTTTCCGTACTCTAGACGGCAAAACTAAAGCATTGTTCACAAAGGTGAAAGTGTCATGCACCAGTCACAGTTAAACAAAATTGTCCATGCATTAGACGATAGTAAAATGAACACTGTTTATAACTTAGCATATTTTTCACACAAGCAATTCTTCTTTCACAAATCTCTGAATTGAAATGAATATATGCAACCGATTGAAAATACATGATGATATCAACATAGTCACTGTTAAAAGTTGTCACTGAGAATAAATGGATGAACTTCGTGCAAAGACTTCAATGACAAAAATTCACAAATAATTAGTTCATTGTTTGCTATGTTTTTAACTTATGTCATTAAAATAATCCATTATTCTCTGAAATTCCGAATAGGCATAGTTAAATGTGAACAGTAAATCCCTCGCGTAAACTGCGAATAATCCAACTGTGCGAAATAAATCCACTGTAACACAATAATCCACCGCATGTACCATGCGTATCACCGCGGTTGTGTATATTTAATAAACAACCCTATTAATTATGTAGAGGTTAAATTAATTATTGGACACCAATTAACCTCTCATATAAAAATAAATCAATTTTTATTTTTGGACATTTGATGTTATCGCTGGTTTCGTAAAACAATATAGTTATTTTTGAAAAATATTGTAAAAATTTTTGGAAGATCTTTTGTTCATATTGTTGAAGTTTTGGAATTGTCTTGTGGAAGGAAATGAGAGATTTTTGATCTGAGTTTCTGAATTGCATAAGCGGGACACTGCGTGCTTCCATTTCCGACTCTTTGTGAATAAAACTTTGTAATCTTCTCGTCGTTTTGTTCTTAATTATCAGCGAAAAGAACCACAAATTTACTTTGGGTCTCAATCATTCCAGCTCAGTATCCTGTGGATATCAGCGTATCCGGGTAAGCTTACTTAATTAATATAATATATAAATTACAAGTAATTTAATAATATCATGTCTGGTTTATTAAATACTGAGGATACAGAGCAGTTGGCTAGCGGACTTAAGGATTGTAGCTTAAGAGATAGTTCAGAGGAGCTAAGTGTTCCAAGATAGATGATCATTCCGCATATATGGATTTTCCGGGCCTGGCATCCAAGAGACCCCCTTATGGTAGTGACCTAAGGGCCTCTACAAAAAATGGCGACCGCGCCAGGATCCTTTATGCGGAAAGATATGATGTAGATGATCGTTTTTGCCGCAATTCTATGGATAGCAATGTTAAGCTCACCATGTACAGACCAGACAACCATTCTGAATGGGTCGAAGAAGCAAAATTTTATTTTAAACTAAAACGAATGACCGACCCTATAGAAAGGTTTGCCTCGGCCTGGTGGTGCTTACCTAAGCCATTAAAAAGAATCTGTTTAGACTCAGAAATTTTGTTACTGAGAACGAACCAGAAAATGCATTTGAGCTTCTAGTAGAAGAACTCCATCGACGATTTCAACCCGAGAGGATTGAACGGATGACTGACTTATTACGTCAGGAAAAGATGGGAAATCTACTTAATTCTGAATTTTATGACAAACGTATTTCAAAATCCATCGGGCTTGATATATCTGAGGAAGTTATAAATAGTATATTTGTAGCAGAATTGCCTGCTAGACAGAGCCACCTTGGATGTATATGATAAATTGGAACTAGAGTGGCCCAAGAAGCTCAAACGGTTGGACAAAGTGTATCGTCAGAAGCAACCTAAGGTGTATGCAGTAACCACAGATTCACGCCTGGAGCAGCAACTCAGACATCTCTCAGAGAGTCTCCTGACCATAGAGAATGAATTAAGTACCCTCCGCAGGGATGTGGGTTGGATAAAAAGCAATAAGGAAAGTTCCAACAGAAGTAGGGTAAATTCTCGGAGTCAACGTTCAAATTCCAAGCATTGGAGAGGCGAATCGCGTGAGAGTGTACAAGGACCACGCGAGTGGTGCATATCGCATCGCAAATAAGCTGAGTTTGGAAAATGTCAGGAGGGGGGATGCACGTTTCCAAAGTTGGGTGGTCCCCGATGGAAAGGAAGTAGTCTTCCTGTACCCTGGTCGAAGCTACCGGTAAACTAATGAAGCCCCCACTAATAGGAGCCGTAGGGGGGGGGGGTTGCGCATGCAAGGCTCCAAGGTATGCATATTCGTGGCATACGAAAATCATCGAAGTTAGGTTTGAAAGCTTCGATGGAAGAGACTCGCAGTAATACAGTCCGTAAATCTGTTAGAATCGGCTGGCAGGTAATCTTAAAGAGGTTGCTGTTTATAGCAACAATAAGTTCGTTATAACTGATGAACTTAATGGCTTAAAATTCTTAATAGACACGGGTGCAGAGGTGAGCATAGTTCGATCTGATGTGGTTGAAATTGATAGTCCCACATTCGATTACCAACTATGGGCTGCTAATGGAAGTCCAATTGAGGTTAAGAGAGTTAAAGAATTGTCAGTGACATTGGGGCAGAAATCTCCATTTACGTGGAATTTTCTGGTCGCCGATATAAAGGATAACATCATTGGGATGGACTTTTTGATCCATTTTAATCTCGCTTTAGATCCCAAATTTAGGACAATTGGACAATACACTGAAATAGTGATTTATGCTGAGACTGTGACCTCAGTAGTTGGGTCAGTGAGACTACCCAGACCCCTCGTCGCCGATGACTTGGTGGATGTCATCGAGAAACACCTGGCCGTGTTTCTGCCAGTCAATGCTAAGCGCAAGGGTTTAAAGACAGGCATAGAACACCAAATCGAGTTAATGGAGCCACTACCTTGTTCACCCAAGTCTCAACCGTTAGCACAACACATGCAGCAGGTTGCTATTGAAGAATTTAAGCGGTTGAGAGAAGAAGGAATTTGTAGGCGTTCAAATTCCAACTTTGCATCTTCAATAGTGGTTGTTCCCAAACCTGAACCAGGTCAATGAAGAGTTTGTGGTAACTATCGTCTATTGAATTCGGTAACGAAAGGCGATTCGTATCCTCTACCGAACCAGAATTCTTTGCTTAGGGATATAATGGGGTATGAGGTATATACAACGTTAGATCTGCAGAAGGCGTACTATCAAGTACCTATGGAGGCAGAATCTATACCGCACACAGCAGTGCGATTCCCTGGAGGAGGATCGCATGAATTCTTATGTATACCTTTTGGGTTGAAGAATGCAAGTCAGACATTCCAGCGTCTGACAGAGGAAGTTCTTCAAGACTGTTCATTTGTTAGAGTGTATATAGATGACATAATTATATATAGTCAATCTAGGGAGGAACACTGGGAGCATTTGGACATAGTTTTGTCTAAGCTGAAATATTATGGATTGGTAGTGAAACCAGAAAAGAGTAGGATTGGTTGCTCTACCGTAAAATATCTTGGACACACCTTTTCCAAGGATGGAATCAAGCCCTTGGAAGACAAGGTACAAGCAATCAAGGATGTGCCAGAACCTAGAACTGTACGCCAGTTGCGTAGATTTTTGGGTATGATTAGCTACTATCGTCGGTTCATACCAGGTTTAGCTGGAATTTTTGGGTCGCTAACTCGACATTTAGTTCGTGAACGAAGCACAATCAAGAAGTCCTGGCCTATTAATTTTAGCCAGGACGAGAAGGAAACATTCCAGAGGGCAAAAGATCTGTTAAGCCAAATAACCACATTAGCAACTGTGGATTGGACTAAGCCGTTTGAGCTGGTCACAGATGCTTCTGATGTAGCCATAGGAGCAGTGTTACATCAACGGGAAAATGGTATAGTCAAGCCGATAGGATTCTATAGTCGGAAACTCCAAGATCGCGAGAAGCGATATGATACGCTTGGAAAGGAGTTACTAGCAGTTTATTCTGCAGTGTTGCATTTTGAGCACTACCTAGATGGACATCAGTTTATGATATTAACTGATCATAAACCGTTGTTGAGTATCCTTGGGAAAGCAAATAGGCTAAATTATTCTCGGCGGGTGAATTCACAAATAACCCAACTCGCAGAATTTGATTTTACCATTAGTTATATCTCAGGAAAAGATAATGTGGTGGCAGACACTCTCAGTATGCTCTATTGTATCTTCTAATGATTTTGTCCAGCAATTGATGGAAGCACAAGGTCTTGATCCTTTAGTAGCTGTGTTGAAAAGAATCCTGCATATACACGCAGGAAGATTGGAGATAAGTGGTTACTATGTGAAATCTCCAGGAGCCAACCTAGGCCTTATGTACCGCTAGAATTAAGGTATAAGGTAATTCAGCAGCTACATGAATTCAGTCATCCTTCCATTAAGGCAACTATCAGGATGATCACTGATAGATAGGTATGGCCAAAGATGTCGAAAGACATAAGAGCCTGGGTAAGGACATGTGCCCGGTGTCAAACTTGTAAAGATTGGCGTCATACCAAAACTGAAATTAAAACGATTGGTATACCAGCGGGTCGATTCATGCATGTTCATATTGATATGGTAGAAATGCCTGAGATTTCCGGCCAAAAGTATTTACTCACGATAGTCGATCGGTACAGTCGTCAGTTTGAGGTAGCAATCCTGAAGGACATGAAAGCTCAAGACGTCTTACTTATGTTCTTGCATAATTGGGTGTCGCGATATGGTGTACCGGTAAGGGTAACTACTGATCGTGGTAGTCAGTTTATGTCTGAACTGTTTATCAGATCATTGAATACAATGGGGATAGAAGTAAGACACACATGTGCTTATAATCACAGAGCCAATCGGATGGTTGAGAGACTGCACAGGGAGCTGAAGGCTGCATTAAGCTGCACCGGTGAATCTCGTTGTATACATGATTTGCCCATAGTTTTGTTGGCAATGCGAAACAGATACAGAGCTCGGTTAGGAACATCTATAGCAGAACTTATTTATGGAGAGCCATTTAGGTTACCTGGAGATCTTCTAATAGAAGCTCCAAGCTGTCTCGATTGGGCCTCTAGTTCAGTAGATTGGTTTGTTGGAGCATTGAGAGATAAAATGAGTCGTTTAGCTCAAACCAAAACTAGAAGTTCAAAGTCCAAATGCTATGTATCTTCAGATTTAAAGCTGGCATCGCATGTATACATAACTAACGAAAACAGACAGAATTGTCTGACTCCATTCTATAAGGGGCCATATAAAGTCAATCATATGACTGTGAAAAATGCATTTATAGAAGTTAATTGGTACTATGGAATGTGTAGCACTGGATCGCTGTATTCCACAGTTTATTTGGACGGAGGAGGAGACTGAGGAACAGTATTCACCGAAGTACCCAGAAGTTGAGGCGAGATGTGACTCAGAAATTTGTGAGAAAAACGAAGAGTCGAATAAATATGGTAAAGAAGTAAAGATTAAAACCAAGACAACTGAGAATAAAGAACAATGCGATATGAATATGAAATCTGGTGAAGTACCAGCACAACTTGTTGAAACTCGGTCTGGAAGAGTCATCAAGAAACCGAAGAATGAAGACTACATCATTTATGGTTAATCATCTTAAACATGAGGGAGTATGTAGAGGTTAAATTAATTATCGGACAGAAATTAACCTCTCATATAAAAAAATCAATTTTTATTTTTGGACATTTGATGTTATCGCTGGTTTCGTAAAACAATATTGTAATTTTTGAAAAATATTGTAAAATTTTTTGGAAGTTCTTTTGTTCATATTGTCGAAGTTTTGGACTTGTCTTGTGGAAGGAAATGAGAGAGTTTTGATCTGAGTTTCTGAATTGCATAAGCGGGACACTGCGTGGTTCCATCTCCGATTCTTTGTGAATAAAAATTTGTAATCTTCTCGTCATTTTGTTGTTTTTAATTATCAGCGAAAAGGACCACAAATTTGCTTTGGGTATTTTAAGTTAATATTTGTTTTAAGGTCTCAATCATTCCAGTTCAGTAATTTGTGGACATCAGCGTATCCGGGTAAGCTTACTTAATTAATATAATATATAAATTACAAGTAATTTAATAATATCATGTCTGGTTTATTAAATACTGAGGATACAGAGCAGTTGGCTAGCGGACTTAAGGATTGTAGCTTAAGAGATAGTTCAGAGGAACTTAAGTGTTCCAAGATAGATGATCATTCCGCATATATGGATTTTCCGGGCCTGGCATCCAAGAGACCCCCTTATGGTAGTGACCAAAGGGCCTCTACAAAAAATGGCGACCGCACCAGGATCCTCTATTCGGATAGATATGATGTAGATGATCGTTTTTGCCGCAATTCTATGGATAGCAGTGTTAAGCTTAATATGTACAGACCAGACAACCATTCTGAATGGGTCGAAGAAGCAAAATTT